>JAVQJD010101858.1:0-45161 GCA_036023655.1 Nannoperca australis
TTTCACAACGTATGGTGGTGAATAAGTGTGACTTTTCATGGAAAACACAAAATTGTTTGGGTGACCCCAAACTTTTGAACGGTAGTGTATGTATATATATATATATATATATATATATATATACACACACACACACATAATGTAGAAAACTTATATGCTTATTCGTACCCCTTACTATATTGTACTTGTGCTTTTAATTTGGAAACAGAAATTACAGAAAACATAAAGTCCTAGGATAATATTGTCTAAAATGGCACTAAAGAAAAAAGAAAATGATAAGAGTTGATGAATGTTCAATACAGAGTAGAAGAATACCATAGTCTGAATGTATAGCCTTCATTCAACAAAGTCCACACACCTGAAACAAACTTATGGATCATTTGGCTTCTGTCATACTGATTTAAAAGTCTCTACTACAGTGGCTACATGATTAAAACAACACCACCGCGTACTGACTATACAGACAAAGCTTGAAGTACAAGCTTCAATCACAAATATGAGATTTTTCACATCCACAATCAGCTCACTCGTTATACGTGTGCTCATTGCTGAACCAATGCTATTTCACAGATAAAGGCAATAATATTCATATGAATTCTCTTGAAATACCAGTGAATCAATCTGTCTGTATGAAAGTGACTTCAGGTTTGTTATTGACGTCTGGAATGGCTGTCACAGATGTGAAGTTGGGTGGTCACTTTTCTTCCTAAGAGGACAGAATCTAAATACAGAATCTATTTATAAATATATATATTATTTTCTTTAATCACCTGATCAGCTTCAGGGGGATTTCTCTCTCTCTCTCTCTCTCTCTCGTTTCACGGCTGTCTGATGACATCATGCTATAAGGAGATTAGCACCCAAACAGGACAGCGGGATGTATCACTTCCTGTGTGTCATTGTTTTGCACCACTACTCACACCGCATGATGAATTACACAGCAAATCTCAGCACTGAGCACAACCGAACTGACACACATGCAACAGCTTGTACCATCCTGCTGACACACACACACACACACACAGGTTCCTAATA
The DNA here is from genome assembly GCA_036023655.1 of Nannoperca australis. Lineage (NCBI taxonomy): Eukaryota > Metazoa > Chordata > Actinopteri > Centrarchiformes > Percichthyidae > Nannoperca > Nannoperca australis. The sequence continues at coordinate 1,036 of JAVQJD010101858.1, forward strand.
AGGAATAAGGAGTGGCCTGGGTTAAGCATCACTAATGCCAGAGCACTTCCTGTTCAATAAGCTTGCTTATATAACCCCTGCTTGGCCTACTATCCAGCCCTCTCTCTTTCCCTCTCTCATCACCGCTGTGAGGTCTGACATGCCAGTGGTGGTGAAGCAGACTTATTTGTTTTAGTCAACATTACTCATATTAGGTTAATGTGCCCCTTTTCTGCGCCCACATATCCTGTCAAAAACAATTTCATTCAAATAAGAGGGAAAAGAATTACATCACGGTGCCAAAACCAAACCCTCAAAAAAGCGGATGTGATTATGAGGCAGTGGGATTGATGGGTGCACTCTTTCAAGTAAGTGAGATGAAATATTATATTAAACCAGAACAAGGACTTGAATATGATCCAAAAAGAAAACAATGTGTTTGCTTATATGAATCTTCCTGTCCTAATTGCCCAACCAACTAAATTTATGTCTGTCAGCATTTTTCAGTGGTTAGATATTTTACTTAAGTAAAAGTGACCACATACCACACTGTAAAAATACTCAATTTACTTACATTCAAACTATTACTTAAAGGGGCACATCAAAGTTTGTAAGAAAGTTATACAAAGCATTCTGTTTCTCCACAAGGAGCTGCTTGAAATCTAAAAATTGCCTCAAGAACTTGAGTCAGTGTCAGGTGGGTCTGAGGACTACAAATTCAGAAACTGGGTGTGAAGTTAGAGGGAAGTGAGTTTACCAGACCCACTCCTCACCTCTCCTGGAGGCGACATTAGTTGCTACTAGCAGAACACACTTGAATCTCCTAACAACTGTCATCCCTCGTGCTGCATTGTGGGTAATAGGCACCAGGTTTTGACAAAGAACAAGAATGTGTGGAATAAAAAAGATGACTCTGTTGCATCAAATTAAATGTAGACTTTTCATTTCAAAATGTCCATTGTGAGTCCAACAATGCTAAACATAAAATATTGGTAGAAAAAGTACTTTAACAATTGAATGTAATAGTACTTGTTATGCAATACGTTATATTATTACTGATGCATTAATGTGTTAAGTGCTAATTCTAACCTTATATACTGTTGGGTGGTTTAATCTATAACAATGCATCATATTTTATCAGATGATCATATGTTTTTATAAAAGTTTAATCTACAAAGTAAACAGTAACTGTAGTTACCAGATAAACTGTTGAAGAGTTAAAAAGGACAACATTTCCTTTTAAAATGTATCGGTAAATAGTAGGCTCAAATGGAAATGTGTTTTAATTTTGACACATGTATTTTTCTTTTCTCTTTTTTTGTTGCTGTTGCACTTTATGTAAGTTTACCATCAAAGAAACATGCTATAATAAGGATTTCAGTTCAGATTTGTAGAGCTGAATGGACGCAGCTCTCTCTCTGTCTCCCTCATCCACGTGTCTTTCTAGAAAAATCTGACTAGATGACCTCCTGCTCTAAGCTCCTTACCCACAATGTGCTCTGGGAACGGAGCCACGCTGGCTCATAGTCAGACTTTACTGCTGCATGTTACAGCAGAAGAGCTGGAGCGAAGACAAGCCCACACACATTCATAAGCATATTGATCTCCTGCAAACACTGAAGTTCACACATGACATGTGTGTACACTCACATTTTACACACACACTTTCACAAACAATATGGTTCATAACATCCACACCCACGGCGTATTGATTCACACATTCAAAAACAGATTTATTCTAAATTAAAAGCCCCAACCTCCCTGTCAGTCAACATCTGTTGCCGGGCAACAAGCCATGCACCTCGGACCTAGGATGAAGTGTGTTGAATTGGGTAGACGTATCTAATATATGTACACTACTTCCTGCTAAGAATCCCACAATGCATCATATTTTATGTCCAAAATATAAAGTTACTGTTCACTAATGAGGGTTTATTATATAGGGAGTGGTGACACAGACCAAAGTTTACCTCAAAGAACTGTGTACAACTTTAGCCAAATGTAGTACACAGGTTGATAATTTTATAGAAACCCCAGTCCACATCCATCTAACCATATGTAGCGTCAGGTCATGGTATGACAATCCATCCTAATGTTTTTGAGATATTTCAGTGAGGAAAATAGTGGTGGACCAACCGACATTGCAAACCCTAGAGCCTCACTTCTGGTGTGACCAAACATCTCTAATACAGCAGGTGACAGGATGCGACAGTAAGTCTTGCGCTTATGTTTAATGTATTACATGTAAAAAGCAGAATGTGTATTTTTCATTTTTAATCAAACAGCAGAGAATCCATTTTTGTGACTACAGGATGTGGTCAGGAAATTCTTCTCTCTAAATGTATCTTTATATAAACTCACAATACATGAGGTGTAGAAATGTATGAACAACACAAGGCATGTGAAATAACAGAAAGCAAAGAACTGTGTGTGTGTGTGTGTGTGTGTGTGTGTGTGTGTGTGTGTGTGCAGTCTCACCGTGTGGCTAGTTTATGGTTGATGACTCCACTGTCTGTGATGACTTCACTCAGACGCAGCTCCAGGTGCACTTTTCCCTGCAAAACACACACAGACACTTTTTTTTGCACATGCATAAAATGTATTTAAGAACACCTCAGCATCTGGATAACACAAGTGTCCACCACACAGCCAGGTGCCCAGTGACAGGCAGGATGGTCACTGTCCAATGAAAACCTTGCATTTCAAATTTGATTGTGTGTATGTGAAATAGAAATCTCTGCTGAATCTGATTACAATGTGCATCCTAATCCAATCTAAAAAAGGTCAGATAATCAAACCGGTTTCAGGCTTGGTGACAATCCATCTCTCACAAACAGGCCTTAACTTATAATAGCATGTTATCCTAGATGTCTGAAAACATATAATTTACCAAACGTGGAGATACATTGATTTCATTGCATAGTGTTGAGTCCAGCTGCTTCACTCTTACATCTAATTACCAGCTTATGGACTCTCCCAAACTTTTGTGATATACATATAATATTCCACACCGTATGCACTGACTATACTGTATAAGGCTGGAAATTATTTAAACACAATGGCTAAGAATGCACAGGTGCTAAGAATGAGCCAAAAATACAGAGATTAAAACAACTTCCTCTTTAATAAATTCCTGTGCAAAACAAAAATAAAAAACGTGGTAAAAGTGGCATTCACCAACAGAGACACTATGAAAATACTATGGCTGCGAGCCTGAACGTCATGCTGAAGTTATTTTCCCTCTGAAGTGATTGGATTAATGACATAATGACAGTATAGTGGTGCAGCTGTCTAGAAAAGCTCCATTAATTAACAGCATCAGTATGCAAACTCACAGGCGTTGCTCTTTTTATGGCTGATTCAAGCAGAGGGAACAAACACACGCACTTACACATGTGCACACAGGCCAAACAATGTGTCCTCTATTGAATAGAGAAGAGAGACACTCTATATTCCTACTTCATTTGATCCATCTCCCGCGCTTTCTCTCTTCTCTCTCATTCTCTCACACATCCTTCCTCTCTCCGGCTCCTCGGATGAATGTGTCTCTGTTTCAGATCCCTGCTCCAGGGCTACACGCACCCATCTCTCTGCAGATGTTACTGTTCACTGTGTATCTGACTGTCAGTGTGTGAGTGTGTGTGTGCTACTATGTGCTGGGTGTGTGCGTTCCAGTCTCTGCGTGCATGCGTGTGGGTGAGACTGCTGAATACTGAATAGTAAAAAATGTTGTATTAAATAAGCATGTAGGGCAAGTGAGGAAAAATGCAACATCTCCAAACATAATAACTAGACAGACAGATGAATCAATGACAGCAAAAATTTTAAATAAAGCTAGTTTTCTCTGTCTTTCTCCAAACTTAGAGAGCAATTATGCACGCGTGTACAATAACATTCACTTTGTAGCTTGTTAATAACTAGAACCGTTGTCACACTTTTTGTCACAAACAGCAACAGACTGGAAACTTGTTTGTATGGTAACAAAGCCACCGTAAACTGAGTGCCATCTTGTTTGTTTCTCTGTATTTCAGTAACATGTGAGCATGTTGACACCAAACTGACATATTTATACATTTCCTTAAAAAAAAAAGTTAATGTCAAAAAGTAGAATAAAGTACAAACACTGAAATGAAAGAATTAACATATGAGATCAAAAGTGTACAATGAGAATGCTTTGAGAAATGGAGTTCATGATACAAGAAGCATGGACATATTTCTGTCAACAATCTACAACCTAAACATATTTTATCTATCACAGCCAGCTGTCTTTCATTTATAACAAGTGAGAATGTGATTTGATAAAAGCTGCATATTTACTCTTTGACCAGCTGATCACAAACTGAGCTGCGATGGAGGTGAACGAATGGGACAAGTGACAATTACAAGATATAGTAAACACTAAAAAGTTGTGTATAGTATTATAGCAAAGTCAAAAAGTAAGTGAACTGACTTAGGAATGTAAAAAGTTCTGATAGCAAAGTAGAATATCCTGCCATGACTCTTGTTGTACTGGTAGGATTAAGTGCTGTGGAAGTTTAAGTTTTCCTTAATTGGGGAAAAGGGGAAAAAGTCCTCTGGTTCTCTCTGCAACTCTGCCACTGAGGTAGCTGGAGAATTCATGGTAGTCTTGGTCTAAATGTTGTCTATACGCAGACAGCTGTACAAAAAGCTTCAAAGATCAAATAATAAGTGAAGATTTCTAATCTGAGCAAGCATTCGATGCCAGCTTTTGGTATCAACAGATTTTGGTTGATATTAAAAGCTATAAGCAAAGCAAACTGAGATTCTACAATGAAAGAAGAAGAAACGATCAAGAGAAGAGAGAGTGAAAATGTGATTGTATGATTGTGTGTGTGTGTGTGTGTGTGTGTGTGTGTGTGTGTGTGTGTGTGTTTTCTCTCTGTACTGACCTGCACCTCTGAATCAGCGCTGACAGGTTGTAACTGAAACCAAGTGTCTTTGCCGTGGTATTTCTGCAGGTCCTCTTTCTTCACTGCAACTTTGCCTGCACACACATTACACAAAGACAAAATAAGCTCAAAACACAACTCACTTTACGCTTCCAAAAAACCTGTGTTCAAATGTGAACTGCAAGAAACACACACTCATGTGCATGCTCAAATTTGACCTTTCTGTTTACAACACACACACACACACACACACACACACACACACACACACACACACACACATCAGAGCTGTGATAGTGTTAAAGATAAAATCACACCCTAAGAAAGGTTTCTCAGTTTGTGGTTGGCGGTCACACATAGACAAATACAAACCCACCATTACGCACATTGACACACCCAATAACACTGATAAAAACATCTGCCCACACACAAACAGACACGGACACAAACATCTTTTTAGTGCTGAAAGTGTAAGATCAGATTTTACCAACTAAATGTTGCTAATTTTAGACTAAGCAAATTCATTCAGGGAAAGTTACATACTTAAAGAAATCATTAATGTTTTGTAGTTTTCTATCTCAGAGTTATATGTGACAATCGATACCGCTCTCATGTCTGTCTGTTTAATATGACCTTACAGCCAGAAACTAGCTTAGCTTAGCATAAAACTGGAAACAACTCACCTGGCCCTCTCTGAATGTAACAAAAGCTAGAGTCAAGCTATCTGTTTCCCCCCGTTTATGCTATCTTAGCGTAGCATAAAGACTGTATACAGGGGGCCATACAGACATGAGAGTATGGATCTTATCATCTAACTCTCGGCAAGAAAGCAAATAAATATATTTCTCCAAATGTTGAACTATTCATTTAATGTTCTCCAATCACTGGTAAACTGCCAAATTAAGTCCAAATGTTTGTTTCAAATATCAATATTCATGTAACGCCAGTGATTTTAATGTTTTAACTTTAACTGAACTACTTGATCTTCTGTGGCATGAGGAAAATCCTGTGCATATAAATCAGGTTTTACTGTGAGCCTGTTAGTAGATAAGTAATGTAGAATGCACTGGACAGATGAGAGATGGGATGATATCCAGTGACAGGTCAGTGCAGACAGACAGACATGTAAGTAAACAGTCATATTTGATTGGTTGCTCAACGGACAATTAGAGCGTGCCGGAATGTAAACATCTGGGGCCCATCAACAGTGACAGCCAATCAAAACACAGGAACTGAGGCATGGCTGAGTCTTTGCGTAATTATGCCAATGGTTGTTGTGATCCTCAGGTTTGATTGGCTGAGTGATATAATCTTACTGTATTTGACAAATGCACATCTGTGGCCATAGCTCATTTAAATATTTGGATTTAAAAACATTACACAGTTTTAAAAAATGTTAAATAGTTTTAATATTTAACAGTGTTATTACTTAGCAGAGACATTGTTTGGTTGCTTGGAAAAGAAATTTAAAAAGTGCTTGTCACAATTTCCAAAGAACAAGGTAACAAGAGTCCAAATCCTAAACACATTCAATGTTTGTAGCATTGAAGCATGTAGCAATGTTTGATTTGTCTTGATAAAAGATCAGATTCATCAAATTGTGGCCTTGTTTCTGTTGATCAACTTATTGAAAACTCAGTTTAGCACTGATTTATTTACTGACATCTATTTTTATTGTTTTAAATGTTCATGTTTAAGCTTATATTTTTTATATTATTTAAAAAATATTATATATATATAATAATAAAAAATATTTTTATTTTTAATGCCACATTTTAAGGTTCTTTGAATGTTACTTAAAATTGCGTTTTTGATTGTTTGTTTTAAAAGAAGGTTGTTGTCTGAAGTACACCCAGACATTACACGTTACATAAATTACATTAAAAAAATGAAAGAAATGCTTTAGCTGCTGTGAAATCACAGTAAAGCCCATAACAAGAGGCTTAATTCTCCTCCCAAACACTCACCATGAATTAAGTCTCGATTCATTCTCCAAGCAGGGTTATAGGCATAAGAGAAGTTTACAACATGACAGCTGTTTACTCACCGATACTGGAGTCCCTCCTGAAAACGTCCCTGTCAAAGATGTAGAAGGAGAGGTGTCTGAAGCTACGTGGGATCTCGCAGTAGAAGTCCTCCCCATAGAACGGACTGGAGGTGAGAGGAGAAACTGTGATCAGAGACTTCTCTTGTTGGATAGAGTTAGTTGTACCACAAACAAATACAAATTAAGTTTGTATTTATTTATTGAAAGATGGCATGTTGTGAGGGGAGAGCAAAATCTGTGAATGAATGTCTGAAATAAAAAAAAATCTCTGTAAAAAGTTCTGCACACGCTATATTGCAAAGAGATTACAGCATAATACAGATCTGAAATGTCAGGCCAGTTTAATTATAGAACAAATAATCACAAAGACCTTATCTCATAATAATGAGAAAACTATCTCTTAATTACAACATAAGGTCTCTAATTATTTTTTTCTTTAGTCAATGTAATGCACTTCCATTAAAAGTCTTTACAATCTTTTATGAAACATGCTGTTGTAGATTGAGGTCAGACTGCTTCCCCTGTAATTCTTAATGAGCACCAGGCATCACTTTATTTAAAAGCAGGCAGCTGTGGAACCAATAAAGGTCATTTGACGAAAGACACATTTTAATCAATACTTGTCTTTTTTCTTCCAAAGTTGTTTGAACATTTAGCCATTTAATGTGGCATGTCATAAAGAGAATTCTGAATTAATCCAAGAAAAGAATGAAATAGAGGAAATGAATAACTCTTCTACCGCACTTGTTCGACCACCTGCTGCTTTGTGCTGTCTTTTAATGACTGGATATGCACAGAATTTCCAGTTTAGTGTAACAAACAAGGTACAATATACAGGATACAATGTGATCTGCATGGTCAACTGTTTTGTTTTGCACATTGTTTCATTAAGCACAGTTATTGTCTGTCTGTAAATACTGTACATCTTCATATAGTAGGGAGATGCCCTGTCCACCCAGGTACAATCACAGGTGAATAACAATCAGTTGTGTAAGCGCCCTCTGGTTCTTTTGCTCTCACTCATTCTTTACAACATCCATTAACTGACTGTTGATTGGTTAATCTGTAAACTATTACTGCCTGTGTAATATTTTTCAATGTTGTCTGACCAGGTGTGTCTTGGTTGGTAAAATTAACAGGCTGTAAGTGCACTCCATGCAGACATCACAGACAAAATTCCTTTTATTATTCTTTCTCAAAGATGGTTGATTTGCATGTGGACTGCAGCTACAGCAATCGGCCTGTTTGTGACCACTGGCTGGAAGGTACATCGGCTGCCACACACTGCCTTACCTAAATGACGACCATAGAAATCATGGCAAAGAGAATCTCATGAGCTGAGCCCTCAGGTATTGACTTATTCTGTTACTTATTAGACATAAAGACAGACAGTGGGGTGGGTGGATGGATATGCAGGCATGCAGAGGCATGTAAACAATCCCACAAATACTGGATACCTTAAATAAATATAATTCAATTTCATCAGTTGCATCTCTGTGTGGAAGGAGGAAAGAAGGATCTCACTTGTTTCAGCATCAACCCAGCCAAATGAACAAGGGGAGCAATCCACAATCTATTCAGCCATCCATTATCTTTAAGTAAAACGATGACACAATATACAGCAACTGCAAAGCATCTGAGTGAAAAAATATGATCTTAAATTCATAAAAACCTATTTGTGATACAGTTACAGTATTTCCTTCACCTAATCCTAATATTGTTCTCCGAAGTTTTGCTTGAAAGATGTGATATTTCCACTATTTATACAGAACTCTGCTGTGTTTGTAATATATACACTTAATAAGTCTACCTGAACTGCTCAGTGCTCATCGAAATAAAAAACATAAATACAAAAGTGATGAACAGATTTATTTGTCGACATGCATCGCAGATAATGTTCATGAGATGTCTGTTCATTGACCTGATCTAACATAGACCATCACAGTAATCTGGGGTGTTTGCTGTCTTTAAGTAAATCATTACCTGCAGTACGGCTCAGTGATGCAGTTCAAATCAATATCGCACTAATAATAAAGATGTTCTGGTCTTGAAACCAATCATTTTGGGGGGACATTTTAGCCTTTATTTGATGTATTTGATGTGATGTGGCTCTCAGAGGAAGTGAAAGGAGAAACAAAGACGATGGATGACATGTAATAAAGACTTGAACTGGGATTGTTGAGATTATATCATGAGCATATGAGCAATAACTTATCGAGACTGTGAACTTTAACAACAGCTTAAAAAGACAGGGGGCAAGTTTTGACCTGTGAGAAAGTGGGGGTGGGAAGGATGAGAAACAAAAAAAAGGCAGAAAAAAGGGTGGAGGGGCCCCTCAACGTACCAAAGAGACTTCTCGATAATCTTGGTCCTGAAGACCTCTTCTTGGTCCAGGTTGACAGTGCAGTAGCAGTCCCTCATCCTGTTTGGCCCCGGGTACGGAGGGATGTTTTTTGCTTCTCCTGTACACAGAAAAGGGCAGGAAGGAGAGAGTGAGCGGTTATTAACGCTGTTGTATGCAATAATGATGTGTTCATTCAGGCACACTGCTATAAGTTGATTACTTATTTAGGAACACCGAAAGCACGCACAGTTTAAAAGGAAACAGCATTCTGTAAGATCACACCTGTTTTAGCTTTGAATAATCTGACAGCTTGCATAATGAGCTTACCTCGCCAGGGTGACTACTTTTACACGGAACGCACAAATATTAAGTCTTGCTCTCAAGAGACAGACACAAAAATAACAATTCACCATTAAAAACAACATGTGCAAACTGTGTTTGTGTGTGTGTGTTGTCAGATTGATGAATGGAAGAATCTGCGTGGGACATTTCCAGCTGAAGTTCAATCTGTTCATCAAACACGTGTGACAGATAGCACTCCCTTTCACAAGAATGTGGTCCAACCACCTACCGCGACACACGCACACACACAAACCACACAGGTGGTGCTCCAGTCCCTCTGTAGCAATATATTCTCCTTTATGATGCCATGGATCCATATGAGCCAGTTCTCTGTTACTTGGTCTGTTTCTCTTGGCCCTGGGGTCCCACGGGACTCTTCAGTTTATAGTTACATGTGTGTTACACCAACATTATCATTGTTTGCTCCAATAACGCAGGGAATCTGATGCTGCCATTCAGCCTGACACGTTAAGCAAAAGCCAATCTTGTTATTTCTGTCTTTGAAAGAATCACTTCTTCACAATGACTGTGTGCAATTGGACACTTAAAGGTTAATCCTCTTCAACAGTGGCTCAAAACATTTTGGCTTGTGAACATTTTTAAATATAATTAAAATGTTTTGAAGCCAGAAGAGGTGTCCAATGATTCACAAGAACAAAGAATCTGAGAAAATTCAATGTATAACAATTTAATTCTTCTTCTTTTAATCATCTTGTGACCCCGTGTATTTATCTTGGGACACGATCCCAACTGCTTTAGAAAAACTTAAAGAAATGCAGTGAACATCTATCTATTATACAAACTATTGGTGTAGCTTCTTAGTTGCTCCGTCTTTTAGGGACACTATTAAAAATGTATTTTCAAAGCAGCTCCATTTATGTCTGTTCAAAGAAAAACATTTCTGTCGCTACTTTATGGTAAGACACTGCAGTGTTTCCAACCCTGCCGCTGGGAGGAAGAGGGGACAGATGACGTTTTGCATATGACACTGGATAACCGATGGATACCTTCAGATTAAGAAAGTTGTTATTCCTCCCATTAGACCTTTCAATCAATTGCACTCTCAACTCCAATAAATAGTAAATTGTCTTTTTTTCTGTAATCTCAAATAAACTCTATGGATGGGAAACACTTCACTGCATCCATCCACCTCTATCACAGAACAATACTTAGAATATAGAGATGGTGCAGCAATGAAAATGTATCATCATGTGCCATCACTGGGAGGATGTGAGTAGTCATGGAGCGCTCACTAACATGTGATCACACTGTTTGGATAAAACTTGGAATTTATTTACACACTGGAAGGTTTGCTCTGCAGCCAAGAGACCAACCAGCTAAGCACAAGTCCTGCACTGAATATTTAAAGAAATACGTCTGGTGACATTCTGTATCTTTCTGTGCCATAGTGTTCAAAAACAATTAAAAACAAATAAATAAGTCACAACTTTTCACTGGGTGACATGTTCCTTTGTTACAATGAGCAATGGGCACTGTAGTTTATTTTGATTCAGTCTGACACATGCTGTCCTGCTGCTGTAAACACTCACTACAGCGACAAATGTGTATTAATCTGTGACTGAAAATAGTCCAATACAAAATGCACAATTTACCCTTGTTTCAGTAACGCTGGCTAAAAACAAAAAAGATGTTCAAGCCCCGGCTCCTTTCTCAGAAGTGAAGTGGGTGTGAATGTTGGATTATTAGGAAAGTTACAGAAATGGTCTAACACAACATTGGAAATGTGTGGGGGGAGGGGATTTTTGATTGTTTGTTCGACCATTTAGGGACTTCTTGACAAAAAGGAATATATAAAAAATGCGAGACTTATTTTTAGCTTGTTCTGCTCTTCTACACAATGTGCCTACTAGGTAGTCTTAGTGAAAAACATAATGAAATTATGCATTCAGAGTGACAAATGGCCAGTTATGAAAGAGAACACACCTGGTGCATCTTTACCTTCAGTCCACAACTCTACACAGAGGATAAATATAAAACCATGCTGAGACATACAGAGGTGATTAAATGCCCTCTGTGGTTTGTAATACAACACAGTGTTATGACGGCTTTCCTGGAGGCGGATTCACATGCTGAGTTACACAACACAACAATTCACAACAATGTTCATTCAAGTTAAAAAGACACCTGAGCTGTGAGACGTGACACAAACTCTGCTGCTTCAATTTGTTGTTAGAGAGTGCGACTGTCTGTGTTTACGTGTGAGCAAGGTGATGACGCAAGTCTCTCTTATCTCTGTCTTTATCCCTTTACTTCCCACTGTTATTAGATCTCCCTCCTGTCTCCTCTCTCTCATTTGTTCTCCCACATTTATTTTATCTCCCTCCTGTAATCCTCCTCATTCAGCCTGCGCTCCTGAATTCCCTCCAATCTCTGTTTCCCTCACGCTCTCATTCATGACCTGTGAGGTCCCTTGATTGGATTGCACCATCCTGCTAACCAAAACAGCATGGGATTACCACAGCTTTCTCGGGTCTGTGTGTGTGTGTATGTGCATGTGTGTTTGATGACTCAACTTTAAACGTGAAAACACATTTCTATGCCCAAAAACAGGTCTACAAACTTATTTCTCTACCTTCTTAGATTGAGTGCATTTTTTGAGGAGCCAAAGATTTCAACTCACGCCAATACGTCATGAAAATCAACTTGCAGAGACTTGAAACTTGCTTGAGATAGATAATCCATCACATGAACATTGGGTTGTCTCTTTTTTTAATTGCACAAGTTGATGTATCGATAAAAGCAAAATGTTACTAAATCCAATAGAAACAGACATAGCGAATAAATCATGACATACATGAAGCATCTGATATCTGGCACCTGTCCAGTGAAGAGGCTAAAAGTAGCGGCAGGTAAAAACAACGGAAAGGTCAGTGTGGAGCGATGAGGGGACTGTAACCATGCTCAAATGAATACATGAAACAAACATAAACACCATATCTCCATTGTTTGGGGTTTGACTGGTGATTCTTTAACTACGTCATCTCGTTGTGTAGGCTATATTTGAATGTAAACTTGAAGCTAATGCTTGAGGATGCTTAGAAAATGGTCATCAGTAAAATAACATTTGTAATCTGTTGTTATTAGGCTAAAAGACGCAAAAATTAGCCGAGTCATTACCACAGCTACAGATACAGGGTGACATCTTGCGGCTTCCTGTTTAGGTGAACTCTCTGGATGAGTTGATAAGCAGCAACATCGAGAAGGTTTGTCAGTTTGAGAGAAGTTTACTACAGCATTGAGAGTGGAGGGTGATTTTGTATATTTGTGGTTTGATGGAGAGTGAGTCTGTTACAAAAGAAAGGATATGTCTCTCCAGTAACCTGTCACTCAACATGTTAGATTAAAGACTTAAATCAGTCTGTAATCCTCCATCTCAGGCTGCCCATCATTCTCTCTCACTTTCTTTTTATCATGCTTAATGTGCTTCCATTTCCTCTTTTTTCCTTTTCATTTGAACTCCGTTTTTTGGGGGGGGTTTCACTATGTTGTCTTGCATAGTTGTTTTCCTTTTCCTTTTCAAAATTGCTTTTAACCTGATTTCACTTGCCTCTATTTCTGGTTCCTTCCCCTTTTTTCCATTTCTCTCTCTCTTTTACTTTCTCCAGAGGGGTGAATTTTCTCTCCTCAAGATTTAAAATAAGCAGAAAATAAAAAAAAAACAACAACAGCAGCATCTTTCTCTTTTCATCAAGCACCACTGCAGCCGCCCTTGGAGAATATCTTGCCCTAGTATTTGAGCAAAACACACTGTGAAACACAATCTTGGCCCGTGTGTGTGAGTGCTGTGTGGTGTGCACGCAAAACACAGGGGCATTGAGCAGAATTGCAAAATTATGATGACAGGAACACTACCAAAGAGGGCGAGGGTGAACAAGAGCGGATCGAGACATCAAAAAAGGCCAGACTCTCCACCTCATTCCTGCAAATGAGAATGACAAAAAGAGGCAAAAGACGGAAGAAATGAGGAAGCACAACTGATTGACGCTGCGAAATGGACACAGTGAATGTGCAGCTTTGTTCCTCTTCCTCCACTGTTGACTAGTTTCAATCGGCCACACTCATGCATACAGTTACAGAGGCACCACTCCACTCGTTATTCCAATCTTCTCTGACATGAACACATTCGAGGATACACAGGCATGAATGCTTTCGGTGGCTGTGTTGCTCCACTAGCAGGCCTGGGAAACACAGGCTTTAAGGAAAGGAAGGGGAGGGGGGTTACTGAGAAAAATACAAGCAGTGTACGCAATCAAGGGTGAGAGAGGAGGAAGACCGTAGAGAGAGAGAGAGAGAAGTCAGTCAGATAGAAAACTGGAGAGCAGTTAGCTGTGGAGAAAGCTACAACAGGAAATGAGATGAGGAGAAAGGAATTTCAACTGGATCCAAGATGTAGTTTAAAAGCAGTGAACAACCCAGTTACCCCTGAGTGTGTGTGTGTGTGGGTGTGTGAGAGAGACACCGTGAGAATGAAAAGAAGGACTGAAACTTGTAAGAGCACAATTTATTATCCTACACCTCATACTCAATTCCTTTGATGCTACTGAGCAGAGAATCAAACAAGAACTGAAACAAAACTGTCATCAGTGTCTTTCTGGCAATGACTAAACATGTAAACATTACACCCGCAGACATTTCTACTGCGTGGATATTCACTGCAGTGTACAGTAAAACATCCCTTTGTCATTGAAGGCTGTAACTTGCATTTATTTTCTTTATCGGTTAGTTTCTTGATTACTGTTTCTATTAACTGATTTACAACAACATACACTTCCCATAATGCAACTCAACAGTGTCTATTGTCTCCACTGACTAGTAAACACGCCCACGTCTTTCAGACTAACACAAATCAGCATTGGGCTGTGAGGCAGTTTTGCCATAGTGGCCACAGACTGCAGATCATGTGACACCCTGAGGGCCCAAAATGACCTTTTGTTATAGACAACTTAAAAAAATGTCTTTAAAACACAGAAAACCCTTTGACTTGACTCTTCGTATCGTGAGTCAGTGCTATTGAATTAAAATGTGGTCCAATAAAATGTGGGAAATTCGGGGGGGAAATACTTGAAGTACCCACACCATTGCAGCCCTCCTCTGGTGTTTTAATGCAGGGCTGTTTTTGCCTGTTTTTTTGTGGGCCCAAAAATGCAGAAACCTGAAAAGGCCTGACAAACTCCATCAATATTATGTGCCCACTGAGCAACCTTGATTGAACTGAATGGGGCGTCGCCTTGTATCCAGGTCTCTTAATACCTCAGTGCTCCACAGCCCCAGTTTGTAACACAAGCTTTCTATTAAAATTTGAAGACCAAGCCCAGATAACTCCAAATGATGGCAACGCTTGTTTTTACAGCCCTGTCCAGAGTCACAGACGACATTATACAACGGTACTCCCCATTACAAGCAAACTGATTTTTATGTGGCCCTTTAAAGTAGCTTACAACAGCCAAATTAGCTCTATGATGATGTAAAAATGTGCAGATGGAAGCATATGTTTGTATTTGTGATTTAACTGCTATAATCCCAGGTGAGCACTCGTCATAAGGCCCAACTCAGAACAAACGTCACGCAACTGACACTCACAGGTAGCCACATTCACCACTTTGAACCCATTCTAGCTCATCTTGAAACCCGCTATCACTGAAAACCTCTAAAACATGGTTCAAACCTTAAACTTCCACTCCACCTGCATCCTTTCAAAATCAAACCCTCACCCACTTGATGGCTTTAAAAGGTGGTTGTTAAAGGTTTGAAGAAAAACTGTGGTTGTGGTCAGCTTGCATATAAGTTACAGAGATGTCAGATAGTGACAACAACTGCAGCAAACCTCCACAGCAGCATAGTCCACTTCCCCACTGTCTAAATATGTTCCTAACAACTTTTGCCAAAAGCAGCTGCAGATGCAGCTTCAGGCAGTACTTCAGAGCTTCGAGTAGGACATGGTAAAAAACAAAAAAACAAAATAGTTTACAGCCAAATTCAAGCTTGCATGGGCTGAATGTTTGACACAGTGTTTGGGTGGAGTATCACCATAAGTAGCTTATGGGTCAGATAAAAACGTTTGACAACATGACATAGGTCACACATACAGTACACACTGAATCAGCTTGTTTCCTAATAAAACATGTTCATGTACATTCACATATAAGATGTATTTAGTAACCTGAGAATTTACAATAAATCTAGTCAACACAAAATGTTTTTGTAACACCTGAGATGGCAACTTAACTAAGAAATGTAATTATTTATTAGGATAAATTCCTTTTCAGTTTATTGACTGATTTAACAACTAATCGGGAACACATCAGGAAATAATAATTTACCCATCCCATGTCAGTGCCAACACTTATTATGTCTCTTAATTAACAGCTGGTTTGGTTTATTAGCAGCAGCAGCAGCAGCATCTATCTACCTGCTGACTATACCAACCTTACACTTTCAAATGCAAACCACAGTTGTTGGAGCAGCGTGGGGAAAAAGGGGGAGTTTACAGTCTTTGCTGCTGCACACCACAGTCTCTGTTCAGTTACTGATCAAACTCACTCTCTATCTAGCGCAGCCTGGAGCTAATGTTCAAACTGATTTGTTAGTCTCGATGGAAAACTTGAGTAAAAACAAAAATATACAACCACAAACGTGAACAAACACACCCACACACACACACACACACACAGGCGTATGCATTGAAGTTACACTGTGTTGTGTTGCAAGCACAGGAAAGGGAGAGTGAGTTGGGTGTAAGTGTGTGTGTATGTATGTGGCAAGCTGACATTGCTTGTGCTGCCAGAGGAGAGGAACACTGTTGCAAAACCTGATTTAATCAGTGTGTGTGGAGCCATTTGCTACAGACACGTACACATAGAAATGATATGCTAACTGCTCTTGACACTGCTTGACATTTGAGTTTCTCTCTCTCTACTGTGCAGCACGGTGAATGATTTTGTGCTTGTGTCATTGTCAGCAGGTAGAGGTCATCGCAGGGAGGGATCGAGTCGACTTCTCCCACGGGGGCACCTGAAGACATCCTGAAGGAGAGGCGCTCTGGGTGAGCTCTTCAGTCCTTTATTTACTCCTGCTGGCCCTGCATGCTGGGCTTACGGCAATACTTCCCTACAATTCCTAGCACTGTGTTCTCGTGAAGGGGTGAGGGGTGAGGGGTGAGCTGCTGTACCCAACCTCGATTATTTCACCAGCCTAAAGCTGCCTGGATCAAAACACTGTCTGTATCTAAACAGTCAACACACATATTTACTACTTCCCAGAGAGCTGGCCTTCTAGGAGAAAATGGCATGCTTGCTATATATATATATATGTGTGTGTGTGTGTATATATATATACACACACACACACACACACACACACACACAAGTGTAGTGGTATGCGAGCTATTTCCTCTCCACACACAACTTCTTATGTACATAATGTAATCACAGCCTCATATGAAGCATGTAATTTTTCCTAACAGACTAAACGACCTGAACCCTTCACCTAGTTCTCCACGCAGACAGAGCATTTCTAATGCCCACCCCCACCCACACCCCCACCCTCTCTCCCCGTCAATCCATGTCTCCTATTCTGTCTGGACAGGAGGATGTTTGGGAACCTCTGTTGGCCAGCTGTCAAGGGAGGGGGATAGGGGAGGGGAGGGGGGGCTTTGTCATTACAGTCCAGCTTTTCCCTCCCAGGCTCAGTCATCCAGCCTGATTTGCTAGAATTCAGCCACCCACTGTCCAGAAACTGGACAGTTTCTTAGACCTCTTTGCCTCCTCTGCACAATATGTAATCTAGTGTTTCTTCCACTGTGGTCCACTACAACACTATTAAAAAGTAACAAGACAGTGCAGCAGCAACAAGCCTCAGCAGTGCAGGTTGAGTATGAGAAAAACTGTTGCCAGAGAGGTACCAGGCAAAACCTGAACTCTGGAAGGATCTAAACCTTTCACTTGGGATTAAATATTCTCATAATCAATATTCTTATATGAACAATATATCAAAATTACAATCTGCAATGTTAAAGGAGTCACCCATAGTGGAGTTTAAAACACCTTTAAGCTAATTGTTTTGGTTTCACAGTCCACAGCTTTACTGTTTTGAGTCACTGGTTTCATCAGCATCATTGTAACTGTATGGTACGCACCCAGTAGCAAAAAGCACATAGACAAAGTAACTAGTTGGTGAACACAGTCACAGTGTGAGTAACTAACTGATTATTAGTTATCATCTCTATCTGTTGTAAATATGTTCTCCACATCTACTTTAATGGGTTTTTAATGTCTTTTCCAGTGTTCTGAATCCATCCCCAGTTGGTCAATACTCTGTTTCTAGCAGTGCCAGAGAAGTCGAATGCACATATGTTGTTGTTAATTAGAGCAAAGTCCCGACTCCAGCTGTGCCACTGAGAGTTCCCGTCTCTCTGAGCGCTGACAGAGACACAGTCGCTGACAGATGAAGAACAGCCTGCTCCTGTATGTGAGATACCACTTCTCTCCCTTGCTTAGTGTCTCACTACATCTGCTTTGCATTAGTTTGTTGCCATGCAGGAAAAAAACACAATTCTTTTGTAGTCTATTCCAGCCAATGAGGAAGAGAATTGGGGGTAGTTTCCTGTTTCCTGTGTTACCCAGACAGTAAGGCCCAGTTGCCCCGTTTGGTTTCCAAAATTCATGTGTTCCTCCAGGAAACTGAGAAGAGTCATCATCATAACAATAATCAGTCATCTCTGTCTCTCTCTCTCTTTCTCTTCTGGAAATGTGTGGCCGATTTTCAGCTCTGAGTCATCAACCAACCGCAGTCTCATGCCAAAGGTCAAGACTTTGATGAAAATAATGTGATGTGTACTGTACTTAAGTAAAATTACATTTGTTTGACAGGTTTAAGCTACTTCTTACTACGATTGCAACTAACGATTATTTTCATTATCGATTAATCTGACGATCATTTTCTGGATTAACCAATTAGCCTATGAAATGTTAGAAAATAGTGTGTCTCCCAGTTTTTGGATGTCTACGTCTTCTAATCTAACGCCTTCTTTTCGTCCGACCAAAACCCCAAAATATTTCTTGTTACACATTTATGAATATGAATAATTGCTGATTGTTTTTCTGATAGTTGGCTAATAAACTCTTTTTTGCAGCTCTACTACTATACAAAATACGATTTTACATCCAAAATAAGTCAAACTACAACAGTAAAAGGCTACTTACTTATGCATTAGTAATAATTCAGTAATATATACTATAATAGTAGCTATATAACACTCATGGGGGCATTTTTTAACATCGAGTACTTTTGATACTTCCAGTACATTTTGGTCATGATATTCCTGTAGTTTTACTTGTAGCAGAGAGCTCAACAGTGTGGTATTTCTACTATAACTACTATAATAACTAAGTGAAGCATCTGAGCACTTCCTCCATCACTGTATTTTGCTGGTGTGATTAGTCAGCAGGCTTGTAACTAAGAAGGGCCTTTGTGATGGGATATGAGGTCGTCCACTCATTCAGTTTTCATTCACAGGAACTGAACGCCGCTGGCTGACTGAACATTCATTCAGAAAGAACAGCAATCTAATGAGGCCTTTGTGATTTAACATTACAACTCTCTCTGGAGTTTCAGGTCTGAGCATATTATCTCACTCGGGCTAGATTATTTGATAAACTCAAGACTGGGAGGTTCTCTCTCCAGTTGTTTCCTCTGACGCTGCAGCCAATTTTAACAGCAGGTGAGGAGCTTAAAGATACAATCTAACTTTGAACGTCAGCTCAACTGATGAAAAGGACCCAGGGGAGTATTTTTGTCTGCTGCTGGCTGGCATCATCACACAGTCCCATAGCTTGTATATGTGTGTTCTGTCACATATTTGGAGTCAAAACAAAGCAGACAGCACAGCCAGGATGAAGCGGGTGCCAGCAGTCAGTGAAAACGAGAGGAGATGGTCCCAAACGCCCCGCACTGACCCGATGTAACAGTTGGAGTGCACAGAGGAAATGAAACAAACTATTTGAACCTTGGACGCTGTTCACTTTTTTTGACATTTTGTACACCAAATGAATCGACTAATCTGAATAGATTGGTAGAAATAAGCTTATGGCGAATATATTTGTTATTGTATTGTTAAACTGACTTCTTGTACAGGCATGCCAATTTCTGTCCACTGTCCTCTCCACTGAATCCTCTATTGCAAACTGTACTCAGCCTCCTCATGGCTCCATTCACAAGATAAGCATGCACCACCATACGCCTTCTACAAACCAAGGGTAGGCTGGAGACAAGCTAGATATCTAAATATAGAAATATGGGCTAACAATCAAGCTAGACAGTTAAGCATGAAGCTGTTTGGAGGGGGGGGGGGGGAAGAGGGAGAAGTGGGGGTTGCAATAACATGAATGTGTGGCTGCAGTTAAGGTGTAATAAAGGATTATTTGATCTGAAGTGTCCAGAAAAATCCTCTGGATATGTGCAGCTGTGGAGCCTTTATGTCGCACCGCCTGCTAAATATGACCCAGCGTGTTCAGATCAGTCCAGGTCTCCATATGTAGACCTCCAACGCTGGTTTCTTTAACCAGATGCTAAATTCACACAAGGCTTTGAATCTCATATTTTTTTCCCCCTTTTTACATTTTCAGTTTGAGTTTGCGGTTTAGTCTGCGCGCTAAGGGAGAAGCGTGTGATTTGAATCACAATAACAACAGAAACTAGACAGATCTGTCCCCCTCTGGTCTCCAGCCCGCATCGCACTGTCTGCCTGCCTGGCCCGTTAACATGGAGCCATCCATTGAGGTGCTCAGACTGGGGGTAGGGATTTTTCTCCTTACCTATTTTGATTTTAACGCTCTGGAAAACCCGGAGACCTTCCTCTTCTACCGCCATGCTTTCCCCGTGGCTCTTTCCCTTTTGACGACTAGATAAAGACAGTCCTCCACGGGGGTCGGTTCTGGCCTCTCCAGCGCACGGATATTCCAGGGGTTTTGCACATCTATGCTCTCCGGACAGCGATCCTACTCCGGCCCCGACCACTGCTGCTGGTGCTGCTGGCTGGTTGAGAACAAGCGAGCAGATTCAGCCTCAATCTCGCAGCAGCAGCAGCAGCAGCAGCAGCGCCAGTGGAGGTGTGGCTCCGCACAACACCGCCCCCACATGGGTATGGAGGGTGAGCCGTGCTACAAAGCAAAGGGGGAGAGGAAGTGGTGTCACTGAGGAAACTGAAGACATCCGAGGTCCCGCCCACTCTTGCACTCAATTAAGAATAATTATGACTATGTGGTGTCTTGCCAATAGTTTAAACATAATTTAGATATATCAGCAGAAATGCAATGTTTTTTTAAATATAGTTTCCACACAGTTTTCCACACTTGCCTATGAAAATTCCATTCATAAAAGTGCAATAAGATGGATTACAGACTAAAGATCTGTGTATTGGTCATATCCCTGGAGAGAACTGAGGTCTCAAGTACAGTCTCAGGCATATAATCTTTACCCCTTACAGCCCACTTGCTGTAATGGCATGTCACAGAAAAGCCAATGGGCCATAATGGCCCAGTCCTCAAGTCCAGATGGTAGATACATGGATTCAGCCTCTGTTCCACAGTGGGTTTTGTTTTTTTCATGCCCACATATCATCAGTCATGTGTTACCCACTTGCATTTTAATCAACCAATAACAAAATTGGGGAAACTAGTAACAAAACAAGCATTTTAAAGATATAATGTGTTCTGGAATATGAACGCGGTCATCACATGTTTATGGTGGGTTTCTGACTGCTGTGCAGATGTTGACAGTAAACTCAAGAGCAGGATAGCCGTTTGTCATATTTTAGATTAAAACTGATGTAAGACCTGTTATCCTTTGCTTCCAGTCAAAACTCCATGCATCTTGTGCGTTGCGTGCCGTTTTGCTAGATTAAACAGTGATAGAGCATTTTCTAAAGGTAAAATACAATTTCTGTATTTGTTAAGGCCTGACACTTTTATGAGTCAATGATGACCAGATACTTTTTCTTTCTCTTTCGTTTTTTCATATGATCACTGCTGTGTAAATGAGAATTACAGATGTTTGTCAAAACAGTGTTCAAGTCAGGATGTCATGTCAGTTATGAGACGTGTTGTATTTGATTTGCAATTTAAATAGAATTTCCTCCTTTAATTGCAAGAGAATTATGCTTACAAGCAACACATTTTGTAACTTTGGCAGCAGCCAACACATTGAAACACCATGCGCCAAGTACCATCCACTGCCACAACCATTGGCCAACAGACATGTCTCTATGATGTCATGTTGAAATATATAACCTACCAAACCCCCTTAAAGATAGCAGCAAAGGTGTTGTGGATGTCACTCCTTCCCCTCTTCCTGCTCTTCTTTGACGTTTATCACCCCTCATATTTACGTTACAACATCCCTGCTCCTCTTGAGCATTAATCACCCCTCATACTTCTACAGCGTCATGAGGATGGCTAGACTGAATTGACAAGAACTAGCTCATAATGTTGAATGATTTAGAAAATATAATTTTATCTCCTGGCAAAGCTAGCTCACCATACTCCAACACATCAGCTTTGTATTTGTACACTGCCTCTTTGAGTATTGGCAATGTGATATCAATGTGGCTGTTCAGTGAGTGTGAGTGTTGCTCCCCCTTCATGGGCCCCACATACAGCAGCATTTGCCTGACTCCTCTGGATCTCCTCTGATTGTTTTCTACATCAAATAAACTGCAGATGCAAAAAGCAACACACCAGTTTCCTACTGTTATTTCTGTGGAGTAAACAAAATTTTGCTATTCCCGTTATTTGAGCTTTACATGCTGTAAACAACCAAGGATTAGCCTCACTTCAACTGTAAGGACACTCTCAGGACATGGTTTACGATAATATGCTTTAAATTCTGGCACAAGTATCTGAAATCTTTCACAGGAAGAGTCAGCAGACATCAGCTTGGGTCTAAACTGAATTGACCACCATGTTTCATGCAGCAAAATGTAAATTTGGGTTGAGTCAGGGTTTTACAGTGTGGCCTCACAGTGACTGAAAATTGAGAAAAAATGCACAATGAAAACAACAAAGTCCCTCACTGCTTTAATATCTTTCTGCCATTACTGTCATATTGTTGGCCACTTTAAAAGATTATTGGTTTGGTTGTGTGTTATGTTTCAAACAACCTAAATTTCCACTCCATAAACAAAGTGTGCATAATATTATTGAGCAATAAGGTATGTTAACTCATTTTACTATTTTGCATTCATCTTTGTTATCTATGTAAAGGGTACCTGAAGTATGCAAATTCACACTAGGTCAAGGGAGGAATCATCATCAAACACAAGAGGGAGATCATCTTAATGTTATTGTCCATACACATTTCTTGAATTGTTAAATAACCTCAAGATTATGTATCAAGTCTGTGTCTCTGAGTTCCACAGATGTAATTAAACTCATGTAGACTCACCACCAAACTCGTGTCAAACTATTGACAGACAGAAATAAAGGAGCTAAAAGGTAGCAAGAGCTTAAAACAAAGTGTTCTTAAAAGCAAAACAAGACAACAATAACTTGGAAAGAATAAGTAGTCCCTGTTTGTCCTGTTGACACTGAGCTTGGGTCAGATTTAACAGATGGAAGAATGGACAAAGTGCTGTCCTGGCCAGAAAGGGGTGTGTCTGGACAGGTTTTCAGATCCATTCAGGTAAAAGGCGCACGGTCATTATCAACCCACACTTGAGCCTATTGGGCCATGCCTCTGAGATCACTCTGACCACATTCCTCAAAATAGCCCAACTCTGGTCTGGAACGCTCTAGAAACCCAGCTGGCCGGGCCCAACCCAGCAGAGATGTGGGACTAAGGAACAGTCGGACAGTCTCTACTAGGAATGACAATTAGCTGCTGCCGGCCAAGGTGTTGGGATTAGCTGTGACTCCTTTAGAACAGCTCTAAATCTCATTAGGCTATATGTAGTCGCTATGGTTAGCCTGAAGAGAAATTACAGCCTCCACACAGCGACAACTCTGCCATGCACTACAGCTATGGGATGCAGTAGTGGAAAGTAACTAAGTACATTTCCTCAAGTATAGCACTGAGTAAATGTTCTGAGGTTCCATTCAGTCCAGATTTTCCCAATCCTTTTGGTTTGTGACCCCTTATTAAAAAAACTGTATCGAGTTGGGGCATCTTGTCATGTTTCAGATATCTACTGCAGTTCCACCAATGAGACATTTTCCCTCTAAACTTTTCACATGGTATTATTTAAATAACTGCTCATGATATAAAGAGGTCAAAGTGTCTAGAAAAAAAAACAATAAGAAAAAAATAAAGAAAATGAACACAGATTTGTGTAGTAGAACTCTGTTTTTTTTCTTTCCTCTCCCATTAATCACCTCACAAACCGTCAGATTTATCGTGTGACCCTTTGGAGGGGCCAGACCCCTAGGTTGGGAACCAATGGACTAAACTACCCAAGTGTATATAAAATATTTAACATTGCTTTTACCTTGACCAGGTATAAAACGCTGCTTACACATTGATGCATCCGAATTATCTTACTAATAATGCTCACAAGGCCATTTTCCTGCAGAACGAGTACTTTTACTTTTGATACTTTAAGTGTATTTAGGCGATAATATTTCCATACTTGTACTTAAGCTGGAATTTGAATGCATGATTTTTTACTCATTAACATCATTAACAAATAAGTTATGATACATTATTAAAGAATAAACTACCAAACAGTATCTAAAGTAATTCAACTTAGCCCTGCCTTCATCATCTTCAACATTAAAGTTACTTTGACTATCTCCTCTAAAACTCTATGGTTATTGTCATAGATTATAACCATGGTATTACTCTTGTTGTAACCTGGTGATAGCACGGGAGAAAACAGAAATCATTTAGGTCCTTTATGTTGGCCACATCCTGTCAGCTGCATGTTTGTACAGCAAGCAGCAACTGGGGGGAGAACAATTTGAGCACTAACTTCATATAAAGTTGACTTAGCTCAGCAGGTAAATTTAGAACTCTCATCTTGACTGTAACTTTACATGCACAGATGTAACACCAGTCACATCATCGTATTATAAGATTACAATGTAAGAGTCAAGGGTTGCCACTATCATGACACACCAACCAAAGTAGCATCATATCTGCAAGCAAAAATGGGAGGAGGAGAATACCGTTTTTTTTGTAACTGTATGCACGACATCACATAGGGAAATAATGTTTAAAGACGTTTATGACAGGCATTTATTTCAGTTTAGTTAAAGTGGCTACGCCCTGTGGTAAACCACACGCCTGTGTGTGTGGGTGTGAGAGAGCTAATGGTATAAAACAGAGAAGACAAAAGCCCCTCACACTTTGGAGGTCTAATTTCTCTTGAGCAAAAAAAGTGTACACTGATAAAAAATATGTGTCCAAGTGTAAGCATGGCATCAAACACTGTCCGTGCAAGTGTGTGCATATGTTTGCATGTGTAATTGTGACAATGCAGAGCCATTGACAGAAAAATAAAGAGAAGGCAGATACTGATTCAAAGCAGATTAGTTAAAGGATGCTTACGGCACAAGTCAGCCACCAGAGCAGCGTTTGAGGGCGTTGGCACACTTAAAATAACTGTACACTTACAACTAACCCTCCCTACTGTGGCTAGTGCTTTTGTTTTTCATAGTACGTGCACAACATAACGTACATTGCACACAAGTGTATAGATATAATGTATGTGACTACTGAGTTGAACAGATGGTGATTGACATTGACAAAGTTAATCCTGGTATTATGGAAAAAACTAATAAAATCTCTATGAACGGAGCTTGGATTACATCTTAGAAGAATGCAGATGATTTGATATGTGGAAAGAACAGCAATACTACTTTAATTCTGTCTCGGGGTGCATAGTTATCTTTAAAATCTCCACGTGAATCAGATGTTATTTTTGATTTGATTGTTTCCACCCTCCTCCATTCTCAACATTTCATCTGTAGAAAGTGAAAACAAAAAAAAGCAGAAATAGTGCTGTAGGCTAGAAGCAGGGTTACAGAAAAACTAATGAGCAACACATGCAGATATGCTGATACTCCTTTCTCCATCCTTTCAGTTAACCAGCGATCCAAACATTTATCCAAACACAACCTTTTGTTCATTTACCGCAGTCTCTGACTTTGACAGTTTATTTTATGTAAGATTCAGTTAAAATCTAGAGTCAGAGGTGATCTGTATTTTAGATAATAACAGAAAGAAGCAGCATATTGACCTGAGACAGAGGTGAACTAAACAATTGCTGATTAAGTGACAAATCAATATCTAAAAAATATAAACCTTCCTGAAACTAAGAAAACATCCTTGTTTATGGTTGCTTGCTTTATTATTTTTATACGCCTAGGAGGTTTAGAGTCATATAACCATTGAATCAAATGTACCAGTCAAATGTGCAAACAGCTACTCTTCAAAGGATGGATGTTTGCATGATGGCTTGTTTTGATGAAATTGATAAAACTATGACATAAATGTCCTTATATTTTCCTTTACTACGTACAAAATGAATTTATTTTGAATTCTAGCAGCAGAACTGCCAAAGATGACCACAGATTACTAGAGTCAGCCATCAAGAACAAAGAGAAGGGTTCCTGCAGCAAAACAGTGTTATAGCACCACCTAGTGTGCACTTATCAGGCACCAAACTACAAGACTTAGTCACAAATATATTTTAGACTGGTCTGTAGTTTTATGTCAGTCTTAATATTGCCCTTAGCTTGGTCTAATGCAAATTACACAGTTTCATATAAATAAAGACTTAAAGACTTATTTCAAGCCAACCAAAATTAGCTTCCCGACCGCCAGGCTAACTCTAAACTAAGAGCCATGATTCCATGGTAACAACCAATGGCAGCTGCTGTGCCGTGGCACCGAATTGCAAAAAGAGAGGTAAACATCACTCATAATTGTTGGTTTTCTAACATTGTTGTTGAGTGAGCAATAAGAAGAGAGATTTTTAGAGTGCTGCAAGTTTTTGTCATTGTTAGGGTTAATGGGTACATTTTCTGTTAAAATGTTCTTGTAACCTTTGTCTTCCAGAGGGCTGCTGGAGTAAAGGGAGCTGAGCGGTTTGACATGGATGCTCTGTCTTAATTTGCCCAGAATTCTAATTCATTCAAATTAGTCATTTTTAAATTAGTCGAGAACTCGACAACTTTGTGCAACAAATTAATTTAGATGTCTACCCGAAGTCTGGCTATAAGTTTGTTCTAAGACACCTGAATCTAAACACAGCCTTTGCATTGCAGCATTACAGCATTGCATCTGATGGTTCTCCAAGCAGCCAATTAGATACCTCACCTGACAGCTCATGTGATAACAAAAAAAAAATAAAAATAAAAAAAACACCGTACAAATTGTGGTACATTCACACCTGGCTCCTGGACAAAAAAGGAGATTACTATTGACCCTGGCAACTGTTTTAAATTTAAATACATTTAAAAATGACCGTGTCCCCAAAATATGATAAAATGCAGTAGGGCCTCTGTTTTGTTTCAGTTGTTGAAATATTCTTTATATACAAACACGTTTCAGTTTGATCCAACTGCCTCACATTAACTGGCACACGGTGAAAATCCAGGGTCCAACATGCTTTTATTGCTAGATAAACCAGCCTTGGGTTTACGGGTATGATCACCAAAACAATGTGATGAATATATAAGAGTAGCTCAAAAATGATAAGCGACATAATGTTAAAAGGCCTTCTGAATACATGTGGCTGTGCAGGAGAACCGCACTGCCCCTTTAAACGGCTCTCCTCCCCGTCTCTCATACCGTCTTGCTCTCTTCCCCATTTCGCTGCTTTGTTTTCATTGTCGCTCTTTGATCATGGCTGCTCATTCTACCGAAGAACCGTTCCCCTTCCACGGGCTGCTCCCCAAAAAAGAGACCGGCGCTGCGTCTTATCTCACCAGGTTCCCCGAGTACGATGGCCGAGGAGTGCTCATCGCTATCCTCGACACCGGCGTGGATCCCGGGGCCCCCGGCATGCAGGTAAATCTCACCGGCTGCCCCACGTTAGCTACGACCTAGGTGGTGTAAGCTAGCAAAGCTAAAGGCCCGACTCATTCACATAATTTGTACACAGTCACCTAACGACAGCCGTTAGCTAGCTAGGTAGCTTGGTAGCATAGGCTATATACACACAACAACTATGACAATTAGCGTTTTAGCTTTTATGACAACCAAGTCAACCCAAAGTAATTAATAGCAAATATTTTTTCCTGTAGTTATATTGTGTTTCGGTCACAGACTAACGTACAATTAAGTAGCTTAACAGTAGCTAGTTGGCATGCCTGCTAGCATGTTAGCCTGGCAGCTAACAGTTGAATTTGTCTGCTTCAGTCTCCTCAGTAATTAAAGTCTGTCCTGCCAATCGATTAAATACTATTTGGCTGTTGCGATCAGATTAGTAGAAGCTAAAATAACGTATGGCAGTGCAGGGTCGGTTAGTTGTCGGTTAGTGAACCGTAACTACACGTTAACTGCCAAGTCACAGTGGAATCTAGTAAGCTAGCTACACATTACTACAGTTGAATAGTTTAATAAGAACAAGCCCCCATACAGTTATGTCTATGTAACTAGGTTAGTTGGCACATCGGTATACCAAATTAAGCTCAACCATTTTGTTTCAACCACATGTCACCTTCCTTCAGCCGTGCTTAAAAGGGCAGAAACTGAATCTGACCCATCAGTGTACAGTATGTAAACAAATATGTAAAAGAGGGCATAAAAGAAGACATTGGAAGTGTAGTCACTGTTCGGGGTGCTTTGTTACACAGATTTAAGTTGAGATTCAAAACGACAGATTATGATTTTTTTTTTTTTTGATGTTCACATACCTGCCAGGTCAGTATAAGTTACTTAATGTGTACTTTTCCTCCCTTTCAGCCTAAATGTCCTTATTGATTACTGATTGCTTTCTTTATTACTGCCTCTTTAGGTCACACCTGAGGGGAAGCCAAAGATCATCGACATCATCGATACAACAGGCAGCGGTGACGTAAACATGTCCATGGTGGCAGAACCTAAAGATGGAACAATCACTGGTCTCTCTGGTAGAACACTTAAGGTCAGTAGACACCTTTTTATGATATTAAAACTAATAACAAAAATAAAGAAACAGCTGTCACATAGGAAATATTGCATTACAGGTATTGTCCTACATCTAAAATAATTTTGTGATAATGTGTAATGGTTTCTTTCTCAGATTCTGTATTTTAATCTAACTATGCTTGACTACATCATTATACCTGCACTTTAAGTATTTCTTTTTGTATTTGTCACACACAGTCTTTTTCTGTCTTCCAGATCCCTCCTGCCTGGGTCAATCCATCAGGGAAGTATCGCATTGGAGTTAAAAATGGCTATGAGTTCTTCCCTAAGGCTCTCAAAGAAAGAATACAGGTAGGAAGACATGACATTATTACTGTACTAGGTCTGTCGTGAGTTTGATTTTGCAACTATGATGTGTGCACAGAGCTTAGTGCTCTGATGATATATGCACACAAACACCAGCTTCGATGTGGTTAGTTGCCTTAGTTATATGCTAATGATGCCACGGTGGTATTTCCTATCCATGCTGATAGCCTCTCTGCATTGCATAGTTACTTTTACGATACTTGGTATAGTTTAAATCCAGACTTGTTAGACAAGAATATATGTTGTCAGAATCCTGTAGATAAAATGAATATAAATGTATTGGCTTGCCATTGTCTGTGGATGTCAAGCTAAGGTACTTTTGTTGTTTTGGCACTTTTGTCTACTAGAAAGAGCGGAAGGAGAAGATGTGGGACCCACCACACAGAGCAGCACTTGCTGAGGTCTCTCGCAAGACAGAGGAGTTTGACCTTTCTCACCCCACACCCTCACAGGTCTGACCTACAACCTTAAGTTTTTTCTGTGTACTTGTCAGGGTTTGCATGACGTTTCTAGTCACAGTAAAACTGTCACAGACTATGTACTGTGTCTTGCATATATTCCTCAGATGGAAAAGTTGCAGAAGGAAGAGCTGCAGAGTCAATCAGAGCTGCTGGCCTCGCTAGAAAAGAAGTACAGTGATCCTGGTCCTGTGTATGACTGTGTGCTTTGGAATGACGGCACCACATGGAGGTAAACAATGCCAACCTTTTTCCTCATTAAACATAAAGTTATTTACCTTTCCTCTTCACTATCAGGATATTATTCCTTCACATTGTCTGTTACCATGTGTTCTCTTTAGAGCTGTAGTCGACACTTCAGAGTGCGGAGAGCTGTCCCAGTGCACTGTGCTGAGGTCTTACAAAGACACACAAGAGTATGCCACGTTAGGAAATGCTGAGATGCTTAACTACTCTGTTAATATTTATGATGAGGGAAACACACTCTGCATCGTCACCAGTGGAGGTGAGGTATCCCAAAGCACGCCATCTATCACAAGAAGCCTTCATGTGATTCAGTCAGTAAAAATAAAAAAGGATGTTCAGTGTAACAGCGAGTCATGGCTGGTGTAAGGCTGCATAATGTGTAGCGGTCCACAGTGCATTCTCCAGTCTAACATGCTTCTGTTTGTAAAGGGGCTCATGGGACACACGTGGCAAGCATTGCAGCAGGTTACTTCCCAGAGGAACCTGAGCGCAATGGTGTGGCCCCTGGTGCCCAAATCCTGGCTCTGAAGATTGGAGACACCCGCCTCAGCACCATGGAAACAGGCACAGGACTCATCCGTGCGGTATATTGCCCACACTGTCAAATATAGATTAGCAATTTGTCTGCCTTTTTTCTTTTCTTTTTTCACCCTTCATATCTTTCTTTTTTTATCTCTCTTGTCACTCAAAGATGATTGAAGTCATCAACAGCAAGTGTGACCTGGTTAACTATAGCTATGGGGAAGCCACCCACTGGCCCAATTCAGGGTAAATATAGCAACGTGGGGTATGACTGTGTGGGTTTATGTTATGTTGCACACTATCACTTTATTTAAGTCGTATTTTATGATTTGTCTTTCAGGAGGATTTGTGAGGTGATCACAGAGGCTGTGCAAAAGCACAATGTGATGTTCGTTTCAAGTGCAGGAAACAACGGCCCGTGCCTCTCTACTGTCGGCTGCCCGGGAGGAACCACCAGCAGCGTCATAGGTACAAACACTGACAACACAACAGATGTATTTTTAATCTCCAATCATTCAACTCTACACATTCAAACTGCATGTAAGCTGTAGAACAAGCTGTAGCTGTAGAGCTGTAAAAGAACAAAAATAAATTCAGTATGTGCAATGTTCCAGCATGAACATTTTCTGAAAAATAGTGTTGCCTTTGTGATTGTTTGTCAAGACGGCTGTATAGTTTTACTTTTTTATTTTATTATTCACAGCAGGAAGAAACAGTAGAAACACATTAGCTTTAGGGATCTTTGCCATTTAAAGTAATTAGCATTTTGCCCCCCTCTCTCCTTAGGAGTTGGAGCATATGTGACTCCAGACATGATGGTGGCAGAGTATTCCCTGAGGGAGAAGCTGCCTCCCAACCAGTACACATGGTCATCCAGGGGCCCGAGTACAGATGGAGCGCTGGGGGTCAGCATCAGTGCCCCCGGCGGTGCCATTGCATCTGTACCCAACTGGACCCTTCGTGGTACCCAGCTGATGAACGGCACATCCATGTCATCCCCTAATGCCTGTGGAGGCATCGCACTAATCCTCTCAGGTGCGTCCTGGCTCATGGGTTTACACTGGACGCGGGGATAATTTGCATGTGTGCGTGTGAATGCAAACCTGATGCTATTGTATGAGAGAGAGATAGAGATAATTTTTATTTATTTTTATTTATTTAAAAGGACTGAAGCAGAATGGGATCAGTTCCTCTGTTCCTGCGGTGAGGAGAGCGCTGGAAAACACAGCTCTAAAGGTTGATGACATTGAGGTGTTTGCACAGGGCCATGGAATAATCCAGGTAACTTGACCGTAACTGCTACAGAGGATACATTTTCTTTTCTGTCTCTTGAAACAGTCCTAGTATGTATTTTCTATTTTTATAACAAGTCTATAGTTATTTCTTGACTTTTTTTTTTGTTTGCCATCCAGTAATCTACTCATTTTTTCCCCTCTCAGGTGGACAGAGCTTTAGACTACCTCACTCAACACGCCTCTTTGCCCACAAGCCACCTAGGCTTCTCAGTAAGTGTGGGATCACAGAAAGGCATCTACCTCAGGGACCCAGCCCAAATTCTTGCACCCTCAGATCACGGAGTAGGAATTGAACCCATCTTCCCAGAGAACACAGGTACTGTTCATACTTCCTGGTATAATTATCACAGGCATGTTTAGTTTGCTATTAGAGCATTTTATTTTAGTGTGAAGAACTACATTTTAAATGTTTCTTTTTTAACACCATCTGTCTTCTTCTTCACAGAAAATTCTGAGCGAATCTCCTTACAGTTACACTTGGCGCTCACATGTGCCGCCCCGTGGGTCCAGTGCCCCTCCCACCTAGAGCTGATGAACCAATGTCGTCATGTCAATGTCCGCATCGACCCCGTGGGACTGAGAGAGGGAGTGCACTACACGGAGGTAGGGACAGGAAAGAGAGGAGGAGGAAAAGCTGGACATTGTTTCTGAATCTATTAATGTTAATCTGGTCACTTTAAACATGCTTTTTATTTATTTATTTTTTTAAGGTGTGTGGGTATGATACAGCGGCACCTACCTGTGGCCCCCTATTCAGAGTTCCAATCACAGTTATTATCCCTGCAAAGTAAGTTCTTACAACATAGGCTTTTACAACAAGATGTTTGTGTGAGTCTGACAGCCCTCTCTCTCGTTCATCTGAAAGAGTGACAGATGGTCGTAATCAGGAGGTGTGCTTCACAGACGTCCACTTCAGACCAGGCCAGATCAGACGCCACTTCATCACTGTTCCTCAGGGAGCCTCCTGGGCAGGTCAGTGTCATAAGTTGTGTGTTATAAAGGGCATTTTTGTGCAAATTATATCGACAAACAATCATCAGTAGTACCATTCAAATTTGTTTTGTTAAGGTTTTTAAGAATGTGCAAATTTTGTTCTGTTTTAATTCATATTTAAAAAAATATTGTGATATGATACATTTCATTACATCATGTGCTTGAGGTAGGGCCTCACAATTCCATTTAAATTTAATCTAACATTCAGGTGTATTAAAGGATATCAAAAAGTCAAGTCAGTAGTGAGAGATGTGACTTGAAATTACTTTCATGTTGTTTTTTAAGTAGAGACAGATGTGCATAATCAAAATGTGGCTTTTTAATTAATCTTTTTCTTCTTCTCTTCCTCCTCCACTTTCTGGCTTTCAACATTTTCTCTCCTCCTTGTTCTGCTGTTTTCCACCCCTCTGTCCCCGCTTTTCTCCTGCAGAGATCACGCTGACCTCTCACTCGGGAGACGTGTCGTCAAAGTTTGTTCTCCATGCGGTGCACCTGGTCAAACAGAAAGCGTACAGAGCTAATGAATTCTACAAGTTCTCCTCACTGCTGGAAAGAGGCTCACTAACTGAGGCTTTCCCGGTGCTGGTATGCATATTTCATTTAAGATATACGTTTATTTGACTTTTAAAAAGGCTAGTTGTCATCTGTAGTTCTGATGACAATTCAATTCAATTCAATTTTATTTATTTTTTTATTTAGGCTAGGACAACTAGCCTGGAATGGAAGTTACTTCATTTCGTAGTGTGGGTTCATATAAAAATGACATAATGGTGAACTTATTTCTGCATGTTTTTTGTCTCCTCTCCAGTCAGGTAAGGTAGTAGAGTTGTGCATTGCGCGCTGGTGGGCGAGCCTGGGCGACGTCACAGTGGACTACAGCATCTCCTTCCACGGACTCAACACTTCCCCCTCACCCCTGCACATAGTAAGACGCGTGCAGACGCACATAGATTAGCAACACTAGTAAGCTACAGCAGAGACGGTATCAGTTCTGTGTTTGTAACTCTCGATTGTCTCTGCGCAGCATGCCTCAGAGGGAGTGACGAGTTTTGATGTGTCGTCGCCTCTGAGGTACGAGGAGGTGTCCCCCACTATCACCCTCAAGTCCTGGGTTCAGCCTCTCAGGTATCTGTGCACTCACAGACACGCATATATTTTGTTGTTCCTTGTCATTGCACTTCATTGTTTCATCCTTATTGTTGATTTAGGCCCTTAAGTTCAAAGATTAAAGCCCTGGGAGCGAGGGACGTTCTGCCTAATAACAGACAACTCTACGAGGTTGTCCTCACCTACAGCTTTCACCAGGTACCGCCAGAGCTTTATATGATTACTATGATTTTCTTGTTTCTTTTTTGTGCGTACCAACTTCTTTTGTTCTGTTCTCAGCCTAAGAGTGGAGAGGTTACCCCCAGCTGTCCCCTGCTGTGTGAGCTGCTGTACGAGTCCGAGTTTGACAGTCAGATCTGGATGCTGTTTGATCAGAACAAGAGGATGCTCGGCTCAGGGGACGCCTACCCACACCAGGTACACTGAGACATACGAAGAGATTGCTTGTTATTTTTCTTTCCTAGATGTTCATTTGTATCTGTAGGTTTTCAGGAGGTAGGCTTGTGGATAAGAAGAAGTTCCTGCTGTGTACACCATGAGCTAACACATCTCCCCTCTATCTGTTTTACCTCTCCAGTACTCCCTGAAGCTGGAAAAGGGGGACTACACTGTGCGTTTGCAGGTCCGACACGAGCAGTGCAGCGAGCTGGAGCGCCTTAAGGACCTACCCTTTGTGGTTTCTCACCGCCTGTCCACCACGCTCAGTCTAGATGTCTACGAGACACACCGGGCTGCCCTCATGGCCAAAAAGAAGGCTAACTCTGTCACCTTGTGCCCCGGCACCACACAGCCCTTCTACGTCACAGCCCTGCCAGACGACAAGTGAGTCAGTTTGGGATGGGACTTTTCTCTTTTTACTGTACACTGTTAAAGTAGAAGCCTTATTTTTTAAGAATCAGTAAGCAGAACTCGATTTGGAATGAGTTGTGCCTAATCATAGAAGAGCAGAGGCCTTACAGAAATAAAAAGATGACTTTTTAATTTACTCCTAGGCAGCTGTGTGACCAAAACAACTGCAGATCCTTTCAGACTAACAAGCTACAGGAAACATTCGCAAGACATTCATTTTGCTTTGAGATGAAGATTGAGTTCTGTGTAAACTTAAGACAATCGTATCATTGATCCAGTATGGGGCAGTGCTGTCTTTTAATGTTGGAGAATCGAGCTCTTGTATGAGAGTTCAAATTGAGATATTTCTAAGCAGAGAACGAATACTTTTTTTCTTACAGGCTTA
The DNA here is from genome assembly GCA_036023655.1 of Nannoperca australis. NCBI lineage: Eukaryota > Metazoa > Chordata > Actinopteri > Centrarchiformes > Percichthyidae > Nannoperca > Nannoperca australis. The sequence continues at coordinate 35,965 of JAVQJD010101858.1, forward strand.
ACCGTTGCTTGATAAGTGCTTGTTTGGTTAGCAAAAGCCTTCCTGGAATAAATATTTCAATATTCTGTATATTATTGTGATGAAATGTGTTTAATGGTCCTGTCTTTATTCTCTCCATCACTGTCTTTCTCTCTTTTTGTTTCTGTTTTTCAGGATCCCAAAGGGGACCAGTCCAGGATGCTATCTAACAGGCTCCCTAGTTGTCCCCAAGAGCGAGTATGGCAAGAAAGCAGTGAGTGGCCGTATTTGTTGTTATCCTCTATCCTCCAGAGCTGTAGTCTGCCGTGCTCCTCAGGATCTAAAGTCATGGTAGATTTAGAGTCAACTCTTCTAATCTGAAAGAACATGTAAACAAACTGTATATCTGCTTACCATGGCCCTGAAATTCAGTCTTTAAATATGTGATGCCTGAAGTACTTGTGGTCCTGAGGATCAGGAGTGAAGACCAGTGCTCTGTTGCTTGTTGTTTTTTTTTTATTTTCTGTATAGTTTCTCTCTTCACCTTCAGACCTGAGCTGAATCCGGTCTGTTGCTTCTAAAATAGGTTTCTGTCCTTTTTGTTTCTGCATGCCGTTTCTCACTCATTTGTCTTTGCTCATGCTTCTGTTGTCAGTTAAAAAAACACAATGTGTTGTTGCTCATGTCGTCAACTCTGCCCGACACATTGGAACTTGCATGTTTATTGGCTCATTAGATTTGAAAAGTAGATTTATTAAAAATCTATCCATCAGTCGCCAGCATGATCAAGTCTAAATGAGGGTTGGGAATGATAAAGAAAATAAAATCTTTCAAAAAAAGGGGATTCATCACCAATGCAAAAATTATAATACTTTTTAAACCCTGATGTTTTTATTGTTCGTGTGTGTTTTGTTTTCAGAGGGAAAGCATAAAAGACAGTCGTCACATAATTAGCACAGTTAGTATGTGCTAATTACTGCTTTCTATTGAGCCCACTGGAAGGCGTGTGTGCAAAAAACACAAAAATCAAACACAAATTGATTCGAGTGAAATATTTATTCATAATAACAAAACTGTAACATTCACTGTCATTTGTACAATACAAATGTTCTATTTCTGGAGCTCATGCTCACTATCTCCACGGGCTGCAGGTGCTCCTCTTTACATTGTCTCATCTCTCTCTCTCACTCACACACACACACACACACACACACATACACATACGTCTCAATACTTTTTGTTTTAACAGCTTTCATCTGTCTTTGGCTGAACTTGCCTGACTTAGTGGCTACAATGCAAACAGATTTCAGTCATTCTTCAGCACCCATTTACAAATGAATGTATTTTTCATATTGTTTTACATTGCATTGCTGCAGATCTGTGTATTGTTTGACTCTCATACACACAAGAATTGTAAAGATTCAGCCCACCTGTTATATTTTACTGTAGTTTTCTATAATTGCTGCTCACGGATCATTTAAGTGATCAAAAAAAAACACCACCCTTGTGGCAGAGCAGATGTCGGGAAAACAAGTTGATCAGAGCTGTTTGACGTGAACACGATAGAAACCAGAGCTTGTCAGCGACAAGGATTACACCACTGTTTAACACTGTACCATTTTATTTAAGTGTGACAGGTAGGTGGATTAGTCTCTGAGTGAGGATGAAAGAGAGAATCCTTTTTGGTGTGTTTGTGTTGTCTCTTCCTTACTTTGTGTTATTCTGACCACCAGGGGCAGGCCTCTGCAAAACGACAAGGAAAGTTTAAAAAGGTACTGGATGAGCTAGAAACACTGTACGACGGAGCGTCCACTGCTCTCCTACCATCAAGAAATGGCTTATTCCTTACCTTATGATGGGATTTGTTATATCTTCATTAATTATGTCAAAGCATGTCAGTAGTGCTGTTTTGAAATATGCAACAGTTTAGTCATAATAGGTTTTTATTTTGATACAGAGTAGTTCAACTTTTGGTCAACTGGTGGTCAGTAAAATTACCAATACATCTATAAATCTAAAAAAAAAAAATCCAAAAAATTATCAATTGATAATGAGCACCACTTTAAACAATAACTTTTCTTAAGTGAATTAAAAAGCAATAAACAGAAGGAGCTTGGAGGCATAGGACATGACATTGGTAGGAAGAGGGTGAGAGTTTGGGATGTTGATTCAGAGTAGTAAAAGAGTTTTGGGATTTTGTTGAATGCATCAGTTTTGATTTTTGACTTAAAAACTTTTTTGTGTGTGTTTCCACAGGATATTGTTCCAGTCGTCTACCACTTAATTCCTGCTCCGAACAAAACAAAGAATGGAGGGAAGGAGAAGGACAAGGAAGCAGACAAAGAGAAAGACGTGAAGGAGGAGTTTGTAGAAGCTATGAGAGACTTGAAGATCCAGTGGATGACAAAGTGTGCACAGTTACTCGTCTGTTTAGCTCAGCAACACATGGCTCGTTTTGTTCTTCTTCGTTCTTTTAATTACCTGGTCACCATCTGTCACGTTCTCTCTTTGCCGTTCAGGTTGGACACCAGCTCCATCTATGATGAACTGAGGGAAAACTACTTGGATTATCTTCCACTGCACGTCCAAAGACTGCACCAGCTGGACTCTGAAAAGGTAACGGTACACAGCAGCAAGAGAAAAAGGGAAACTGAGGGAGCTCTCACTTAAGTATTTTGCTCCAGGCGTTTTGAGTCTAAAATATGCATGGATTTCTGCTCACTTCTCCTTTCTCCTGTTTGTCCAGGAGCGTGGAAAACGTCTCAGGGAGGTGATTTCAGCAGCTGACATCGTCATTTCCCAGATCGACCAGACAGCCTTGGCTGTTTACCTCACCATGAAGACAGACCCTCGGCCTGATGCCGCTTCTATCAAGACGTACGTCACACTGAAGAATTGTATTAATAGTAGAAATATGATCATTAGACTCCTGCATCAAGGCATACTCACTTAATTCCGACCGGTCTCAACGTCTGTGTTTCAGTGACATGGAGAAGCAGAAGTCGTCTCTGCTGGATGCTCTGTGTAGGAAGGGCTGCGCTCTGGCTGACCAGCTCCTGCTGCCCCCTGCACCGCAGGACGGGGCCGTCGCCACGGAACAGACTGCAGCAGAGGAGGTGGTGGAACAGGTGGCCAGCAGTTCTGACGACGCCCTGAACAACGTGGCCAACACCCTGATGGATACCTTTTGGGAGGTGCAGAAGTGGGCGGAGCTAACAGACTCCAAGGTGAGCAGATTCTTTTTTGGAAAATTGAAGGAAAGGCCAAAGTTGTTGCACTGTAGGAGGACAGTTATGTTAGTTAACTGTTCTAAGTATTGTGACGTGAATATATCTGCCATATGAGGGGAAATCTCATAGATAATGCTGGCGATATTCTACATTTTTCTTATTGTCAACAAAAAACATTAAAAGACCAAAGCCAACAACGTGTTTGTCTCAGTACTTTGAATGTTTGTATTTGTATCTCAGCCTCAAGCCCATTTGGTTCCTACTGAGGACACAAATATTCATAAAACGAGTCACAGATTTCAAGAAATGCAAAATTGTTTGTTAAATTATTGTAGTTTTAGACAAATGTAACTTAAACAGGAGTAAAAAGTGTATTTATTGTGGACTATTTTCAGCTGCAGATTCATACTTTTGTTGAATAAGATATCAGGCTTCGGCTTGTAGATGATACTTGTTAGTGGGATTTTTTGGTCTTTTCACAGGATTTACTGACGATTACAAAATATAGAATATCCCCAGACTTATCATTCAGCATTCCCGTACCTGCGAATTCTTCTCAGTTTTATCACTTTGTACATGAAACAATGTGCTTTCCTCTAGTTTGTCTTCTGAAAATGTGAATTTGGTGCATTTACAGTATGTTGCCATGAAGTTAATCACTGTATATGAATTCACTAAATGTTAAGTTAACATATTGTCTTGTCTTCCATCTTTTCCGCTGCTCAGGTGTTGATGTTTTCATACAAACACGCCCTCGTGAACAAGATGTACGGCCGAGCCTTGAAATACGCCTCAAAGATGGTGGAGGAGAAGCCAAGCAAAGAGAACATGAGGAACTGCATCCAGGTATGTGAGCGCTGATGGCTGATATCTGTCCAACATAACAGATTTGCTAGATAATTGACTGCTTACTCTTCAAAAACTGAGTAGAGTAATAAAAAAAAAAGCACATTTGTGACTGACGAATGTTACCTTAATGTCAGTTTTGTTCCCTTGGAATCACTTCCTGTTTGTGTTTTTGTTTTCCAGCTCATGCGACACCTCGAATGGACACACTGCGCCATCTTCAGTGAGAACTGGCTCCCTGTCATGTACCCTGCAGACTACACACCATTCTAGACACACACACACACACACACACATGCATGCATGAGCAGCATGGCCATACATGGTCCATTTCATGGTAACTTTGATACCATGTCCCTCAGGGTCACATGGTCTATGCATCTGTTTTTTAAGTTTCAAAGTTTAGATGTAGGTGAACACCAAAATGACGGATGACGCTGAGTGTAAATGGTTAGATGCACTCAACACCGTCTTTAAATGTCTTGAATGTCACATGAAATGCTCAACACTCTTGCCATGTTGATGCTGTAGCTCAGTGCTTTCTTAGTTGGGTGTTGTCCTTAATTTTGGTTTCATCTACACTGTCGAAGGCTTTCACATCCACCCATCATCATCCGGACTCTGCCATATAAATAACCTCATTCTCCCATGTAAATACTGTAAAAGGGCCAGAGCCCCGGACTCCAGGGATGCATCCCAAGTCTTTCAAAATACAACAACACTCTACTCACAACAATTGACAGCAGATAAAACTCACAACTGGCCATAATGAGGAGGGGGAGGACTTGCTGCACAATGTTCGGACATACAAGGGCACGCAGAGTCTGCCTAATCCCTGAAATAAAAGGGAGGCTTGGACAGAACTTAGTATCTTTTTCTCCTTTTGTTTTTTGATTGTTCCAGCCAGGCCGGGTTGATAAACTTAATATGTAGTCTTGTCTTGTGTTTTTAGGCTCGGACTCTCGTGTGTACACAGTCTCAGAACACAAAACAGTTTTGAGGTGCCTTTCTACATGTACCTTACCTTTTTTCTGATGGGATGAAAAACAGTGCGCAGGGTTTTGACCACAGGAAGCTTCAAGAATCAGTAGCGTCGGTCAACACTCAGCCGCTAGCAGTCATTTTACCCATCAGCCTTTGGTGTCAAATGTGGGTTTTAAAGCTCGTATCTGTAGAAAAACATTTCCGTGCACTGTATGCAGGACTTCAGCAACTTATCGGGTCATAGGAAGCCACAAACTTGGCCACCCACTTCACACTTCTGTTACCTGAGCAGCACATTTGACGACCGTCTAACAGACCTCACTAACATAACGGATGCAGTCGCGGGCAGCGGTAGGATGTTCAGATTTCATTGTAAAATATTCACAATGTTAGACGTTTCTCTGCAGCATTCAAAATGTTGCATTTGTACACAGTGTCATAAAATAATGTACATACACACATAACGTAAAAGATATTAAGATGCAATAGGTATATAATACAAATATTATTCTTATTGATGTATTTTGCATATATGCATGTCTTCTAGAATGTAAGGGGAAAAAACAGTTTTATTTGGAAGCAGATTTTAGTTTTAATTTGAGAGGTTTTTAATCCCAAACAAGATTCTGATAATTCACTGTTACTTTCATGAGTGTGTGTTTGCGAATGACCTTACTTGTGAGCATATTTTGTGTACATGAACATTTTCGCCCATAAGAACTGAAATGATAGCCACAAACATGAGTCTTTTTTTTTTTTTTTTTTTTCTTCCTTCAGATACATTTACTTTAAAGGACCATGTCGGTGGTTTTATCTGACTTACTACAAATCACATATCCTACATCACAGCTAACCATTTTACCTATTATGTTATTTTAGGCCAGGTGACGGTGTTTTTATTAATTTCTATACAATATAATAATATTAGCAGACTTTTTAAACTTGCTTGAGTTGTATGAATCCATAGTGAACACCAAGTCTGCATTAAAGGACCTGAAAACCAAATTTCTCAATCATGTTTTTACTATGAGCAATGGCGTCCTACATTAACACACAAACAAGTTGGGTTTTCATTGTTTCACATGGGAGATGTCTGTCTGTGCTGTTTTGATTGAGCATTTCTCAGTGAGTTGAGGGGGTACAGGCGTATTTCTGAGAACCAATCAGGATTTACCAATATTATATCAAAACATGATCAAGTCCTGATCAAGCAGATTAGCCAACTGAGTTTAATAAATGATAACTAACAATGTTTATTTCCCCCAAACTTTCATGTCATGAATATTAAATGAAAAAAAAAAGCTTTTTATTTCTTTAATCAAATGCAATATCGCAGCTTGACGGTGCAGACTGATTTGAAACGTCTTCAGTCCTTTACTCTGCAAAGATAATGCAACTTTGACAACAATGAAGGCAGACTTGATGGTCACTGTGATGAAATACAACTTGAAAGAGTACTTCGCTGATTTGCACTGATGTTACATTGTCAGACCCAAGATGGACTTTTTTTTTTAAACAAAACCGATGCAGCAGAACCACAGATACCTTTTATTTTTATTCCACACATTCTTGTTAAAGCTTGGCGCCTACATTACCCACAATGCAACTCAACCGGTCAGAGTTTTACGTGTGTTATGCTAGCAGTGGCTAATGTAGCTGTGAGCCGCTAGCCTCAAGCAGAGATAAGGAGCGGGCTGCAGAGGTCTCACTTCTCACACACCTCACAGATTTTTTTTCATTTAAAACTTGTAGTCTTTACCTCTGACACTGTCTCAAGTGACATCACTTGATGGGAATAGAGCCACAAACACTTACACACCATACACCTTTTTTCCCCCCACATATTCAGTGTAGCCAGACTAAGGTTTGTAACATTGCTGGAGTTCCCCATTGAGCTTGTTTGAAGTGTCTACCATTTGGTTTTCATGTCAAGGAAATGAGTGGGAAACAATGACTGTACAGAATGGTTGGAAACACTTTATCTATAGATCTGTAAAACAAAAAGTGTGATTTTCTGTCTTTGTATTTGTTTTACCAAAGAACAATTTTAGCTTTTTGGACAGTGAAAGTTTTAGCAGAAAGAGGAAACGAATTATCAAATTGGACAATATTGAATAGAACAAGAAAATAATTCACCCTTAAATGTTGGAACCACTGGTCTAGAAATTCTGGCTCTAAATTATGGTTTCATCTTTCCCTAATGTTGTTTTAAGTGCTCTCACCAGTGGCAGGTGCATGCTTAAGAATGTAAAAGCAGTTTCTTTCAAGCCGAGGCCTTCAGTCCTCATTGGAGTGAAATATCCTTTTCTGGGATGATCGTACACACACTGCGAATCAGTGGTCACAACTCATGTTTACCCAGCCTTGTGTTTCTGTTTTTAGAAGTGACTTTCATGCAGGCCTCAGCACGGGCCTCTCACAGTGTGCACAGGTTTACTGGAGTCAATTGGGTTTGGTTCTGGATAGAATTTCTGCTCTTCATCTTTATTTTTAACTTTTTGCATCTATTTCTCCTTTTGTCCTTTTCTTTCTCCTCTCTTCTCTTTCCTGTGTTTTGGGGTTTGGTTCAGACAGATGTCACGTTCAGGGCTCAGCTGTCTACAGTACGCGTTGCCAATGACAGTCTCCGAAAAGGCCTTAACTTTCACCACCGATACTTGTACCGTCCAATCCTGGCACCACGCAGACTTCTCATATCTGTTGCTCTCACTCTGCTGGTGTCAGGAAACACTTCAGAAATGCTTCTTCTGGATGTTGAGTGTTTATATTTAGTCATAGTAAATACCAGTATTTTACAGAATGTTAATGAGAAAAAGGTTGTAGGCTCTTAGTATTATTTTATACCCATTCTTCCTCGATGACGTGGAAAAGACGCAGAGCTGCTGTCACACTATTTTGTGGTCACATGGAATTAAGTCACAAACAAGGGTGAACAACACTGAATAAAAATGATTTGGAAGAATTGAAGCGTGCCGTCATCACTCGTGCATACAGCAATACAAAGCAAGAGGTTTTCAGCAGTGGTGCGTCCTCTGGGAGTGTCAACCCATCTGATAATAGCTTCTAGAATTTTGATGTGTTTTGTAATATGGATTACACATTGTTTGAAGTTATACAGCTACTTTCCACATTTGAAATTGCTGTGCAAGAGCGTGTAAAGAAATGACAGTAAAAATAAAGGGGATTTCCTTCCATTTTTTAAACTTTATTAAACAATAGAAATGTAAAAAGTTCTTTAAAAAAGTATAGTTGCCAAAAAGAGTGATGCAGACACAGAGAAATGGCTGTAACAAACCATTATTTTCGGTTCTCTGCTTATTACTTTCTCAATTAATTGATCTATTGTTATATCTTTAAAATGTCAAAATAGTGACACAGCCCTGTTTTGTCCTATAACAATCCAAAAACTAAATATATATTCGGTTAATATCAAATATAAAAAAGAAAAGCATTAAATACTTGCATTTGACACATTTGAACCCACCAAGTGTGTTGGCATTTATTCTTAAAAAAGGACTAAAAAGATGTCCTGTCAATCAATTAATTGATTAATTGCTTCACTTTCACACTGAGATAATTTATGTGATTCTAAAGAACTTGTCTTGAACCATATGCAGCACAGGTTTGACCTTTTTATGCTGAACATGCTGCTTCATAAGGTAGTTAATGTGGTGTCACACGTGTATAACATGAAGTGAAAAAGATCATCAGATCGAAGACGTAATATGTTTTAAATATTTAAGTACATTAACTAGTCTTACCACACTCTCTTCTCGTGGACAGACTATGAGACAACGGGCCTCTAGGCGCACACAGATAAAAGGCCCTCCTTTCTACATAGCAGCAGCTGACCCCCCAGATCACCTGTGGACAGAGAAATGTGATTGTTATTTTGGTATATTTTCCATTTTCATAATCCTGGTTGTGGTGAAAACTTGAGAATTGAAATTAGAATCTGGAGCAAAACTGAACTGACTTTAAACAGAGGCTCTGACTGAGGGGCCCCCAGGCAGTTGAGTAATCCTTCCATATATTTTCTGTCCCTCACGCTCTACATGTCGCCATGAAAATCTTCATCTCCCCATCTTCGGCCAGCAGGCTGGTGTGAAAAGCCTTTTTAAAGTTCTCAGTGAAGGTCAGGTCAGTCTCAAACCTGACCTTGTTGGCCCAGATCACAGT
>JAVQJD010101860.1:0-10014 GCA_036023655.1 Nannoperca australis
GTCTATAATGTGAATTCCTGGATATTAAATGTTCATCATTTACATTACATGTAGGCATTTAGCAGACGTTTTAATCCAAAGCGACTTCCAAATAAGAGCTTTACATTAAGTGCATAGAACCATGATCGAAAACAACAAGATTTCTCATCAAACTTGTAAGGTCTGGTGATGAATCACAAGTGCTATAAGTAAGTACATCGCTGTCAATGGTAGAATCAAAAAGAGCATTAAATCTAAGAACCAATGATCTTTGTACATTATTAAATACAATACATTCAAACTAGAAATACCATTCCACTATAGTATTGTGCAATATGCTATACTTTATATTATTCTTGATACAGTATTTACTAGTAAAATCCTTGCAGGAGTGTGTGTTTAAAATGTAATGCTGATTCAAACATGTAGAGATGCTTGAGATTCATATTTGGTTCCAGCTAGGTCAGCGATGACGATATGTGTATTAACACATCATAACAAGCAGATGAGGCTATTTTCCATATTTAATTTTCAGTATTTTGAAAAGTTAGAATATCTTCTACATTGTCTCAGAGTTCCAGTTTGTGTTTATATGCCTCAAACAGCCAATATAGCTAGCAATGTACACACCCACCATGTGTGTGTGTGTGTGTGTGTGTTTATGTGACAGCATACACATTGACTGATCTCAAAAATGTTTTATAACTCACTTCTGGTAGTTTTTCTTCTTTTTCTTTCGTCTTTGTTTGTTTATAAGATAAGATAAAATAATCCTTTATTAATCCCACAATGGGGACATTTACAGTGTTATGAGCTGGAGTCATATAACCTCAGGTGCCCAGGTTGAACTAATCTCAAAATGCGGATGCATCTTCATCTTATAACTGCATTAATCATTTTGGTCACTTGGGGACAGCAGACATATTATCACTGAATAAAGTCGATATGGTGAACGTGTTAGCAAAGAATTCAACAGATACAGAGCAACATTAGCATTCATTTGAAGTTGTGTTTCTGGCCGCATGATAGAAGTCCAATATTCACTCTCCTTTTACATCTGTTGTCCTCACCAACTCCTGAGTCAAATATCTGTCAATGCTGTAAATGCTCCAGTATGTTCCCCAGCTATTTGCTTTTTTATCCTGCTGAAAACATCTGCCTGTTGCAGCTGAAAACATTGATGAGAATGGAGATGCAGGCAGGAGAACCAAAATCATGAGCTAAAAGTCGCAACACCCCATAGTGCTAATAGGAACTTCGGAATTGGATGATTATTCTCTGTGGGTTTGTCACTACGAGCAACCCCTTATACATTATACCTAGTAATTAATTCATTGTTATAATATAAACTGTTGAGTAGTGCAGCTTTAATCTGTGCTGCCCAGAGTGAATTTGCATCTGTTAGAAGTCATTGCCTTTTTAAGCATTTGAACCACTCTCTGTCTGAAACTTTAGAATATTCTGCAGTCAGTTTTTTTTTTTCAAAAAGGACGTGAACCTTTTTTTAGATTACTCACAGCTCCATTGTGACTTTATGAGAGATTCTGACTCTTTGCTTGGTTTTTACTATGATTCTCTGCAAGAGGAAAAGCTAACACTCGGGTCATTCATTGTGATTGCTCACAGCTACTTGCTGAGTTTGAAGAGAACATCTCTGTGAGCGGGCACCACCACCGGGTGTGAGGTGACTCAATCACCATGGTGACAGAAGAGGCCTCCCCATCAATTCCTTGCATGGCGATGAAATTATTTATTTTCCTGGAGGACAGGATCAAGAGCTGCGACCTCCCACTCTACTGCTCATTGACCTACTGATGATTCAAAGTGCAGAGAGCTCTGATTAGTCAGTGAACAAAGCCAAATCACAGAGGAGAGTCTAGTGTTGACCTATGATGTATGTTTGAGGCCTGCACTGTTTCGTCACATTGCTGGAGCTGAGGAAGCATCAAAATAGATTTGAGAGCTGTGAATTTTAGTTATTAGGTTAGAAGTGTTAAGCACATTTTATAAGAATAGTTCAACATTTTGGGAAATATGCTTATTCACTTTCTTGTTGACAGATGAGAAGACTGATACCTAAATTAAGACGAGTATTGATCTTCTCATTTGGCTCTTGGCAAATAAGTGACTTTATATATTTCCTAAAATGTCTGAAAGAAATGCAAATTCCTTAAGGTTTTCTTGCTCAGTTTGGTGATTTATCATCATACCATTTATCACCAACTGCAGGACAGAAAGCAAAGAAATGTCTGGTCTTAAATGATTCACTTCATGTGTGAGACAGAAAGTGTTTCCAAGCTGATTTCCTCTCTGTGTCCGGTGCTGAGGCTGAATCTGAGGATCAGCTGAGCAAATTTGGAGCGGGTGACGTGGGAAAGTTATAATTGTGCTTTTGTTCACACATTCACAGCTGACAATGTACCACCTGCCACTGTGTGAAGTGCGTGCACATAATATGCCGCCTGTACTTGCCATGTGGTTTCCACACAGAATTTGTGTTACACATTACGTCTACTTCCATAATAATTCAGAGATGCTTTGGAAATTAGCTAATTAGAGATTCAGAACATAAGCTTCTCTGATAGTGACATATTTAAAATCCTGAGGAGAAAAGAATTTAAGCATTACTTCACATTTAAATATATTAATACATTAACATACTGTCAATGGTAGCAAGGTATCTGGCATTGGAAATTGGAGGTTTTACTGTGTAGGAGTGAATCATTTCATTGTAATGTGGCCTGGCTGCTGGAGTTCATTATCCTGCTCTGGGCCTGCTGCCGGTTAGAGAGCAGACCTCTGAGCAGGTTTCAGACCCCACTCAGGTGAGCGTGAACTTCCCTCACAATGGCTGGCAGCGTAATCACATGGCCGCACATCTCTCTAAGTTTAACTAGCTCATTCTCACTCGCCTACGAAGCCTCTCTACACAAGCACAGTGTGTGATAGGCGTGGATATTTTTAGCTGTGCTATTTGGCTGACTGAGGTGCATGGCTTCCCTGCAGAATGTTCTTTTATTTATCTATGAAATATCTACCCTGATTGGGAACAATTAACCATACTAATTGAGTGAAACAATGTGGCAAAAGTCCCTGAACTTATCACCTTGACAAAAGCATTTTGCTTCCTCTCTTATAAACACGCATCCTTAAGAATATTTCTGTTTCTACATTTCTGGGCTTCCAAAAGGAAAGTGTAGATGGGAGCTACATGGTGACACAACTTTACCCCCCCCCCCCTTCCAGCCTGAACAAACAAGAGACTTCATCAACACTAAAGAGGCTGACGGAGTGTGATGTAGGCCCACGGTGAGCAAATCCGACAGGTCTACACCAAACATCTCTTTGCGGACATATTAGGATCCTGGAAAGTAGGTCAATCAAAGGAGGAAGGGAGAAGAGCATTTAAATCACATTTTAGTACGACCACCATCATACAGAAGTAAAAACATACATATAAATGTATTGTAGTAGTATGTTGCTCACAGTGAAACACATTTTATAAATAAGATATGTGCAGAGGCCTAATATTGTGATGTATTGCAAGGGCATTTCAGAGCCATCTTTAAATAAGTAATCATTGCTCATTAGCACCATATCTTATCTCTGTTTTCACCTGACTATTGTTTATTAAAAGCTAATTGTTGTTGCCAAGCACTCAGTGTGGCAGGATACATCTGTGTTAAAGCCAACCGGGCCTTATTGCTCAGATCTTTTTCATTACATGATGACATTTAAAGGGGTATCACTGCAATCAGGACAAACGTTAAATTCAAGTGATAGTGTAAAATAAGCAAATTAATAATGAATCAGTGAATCTTGAAATATATGACATGTTTACAGTATGAGACAAGCACCAGGAATCAGATAAAAATTTTTAAAGGGGAGATCATTAAAGAAAGCTAATACCGTACATTGTCACATTGTGGTAATGATGACAGTAGAGTAGTTTTCTTTTGATTTCAAGCCAGTTTGAAGTTGGAGTCTGTCAGAGGCCTGTGTAACCTTGCTACATTAATAATGATGATGATGATGTCAACTTCTGCAGATGAGAAATGGCACCGATGAAGAGAGAGTGGAGAGAGGCAGGTGGATGCCGAGGCTATATACAAGTGAAAAAGACTTTGAGAGTTAATGTAATGCATAGAGTGGGAATCAAAATAACATTAGTTATTATTATTCTATATAATATGTATAGCAGAGTGTATATGTGTAACTACTTTATGTGGAGCATTAAAATATTTAATGGCATGTAAAGGCTTTTTTTCTGGATATGCTGTGATTGCATATTTATATGCTTTTAAGGCCTGGCAAATAACTGTGTTGATGGCTCACAGAGGACTCAATAAAGTTGTGATTATGGAGAAGTATGGGATTTTTTTAAATGGACTCCTACATTTATCACTCCTTTCACTGGGCCTATAATTCACTCTCCGGCCTATGATTTAAAAACACAATGCATAGCACATAATGCAAATGCAAGCATACAGAGCGGAGGTCTTTGATGGATTTGTGCAATAACCTAGTTATTCTGGCTGCTGGAAAGCCAGAATTCCCAGGGATTCGTATTGATAGTACAGCCACAGACTGCCCCAGGTGAACTTTTTTTCCATGTCTTTTACTATCAAATTGTTATCAATGTGTTGCTACAAGCTGTCCAGACTAACTTTCATAACTTCTCTAATAATGACCGGGGAGGAATCACCAAACATAATAGCTTTGTTCTGCATTCAGCTCTGCACTCATCCCTGGAAAAGAAAGTAGCAGAAAAGGAGGTAGGTTAGTACTTTTAGGGGAAAATGTGTTTTTTTACATCTTTGCTTTTTCTCTGACAGATCTTTGAAGTTGTTTGTATCCTCAGGCAAAGCAAAAGTACTCGGTGTGATAGCTGCTTTTTATTCGCTGCAAGATTTGGTTTTTGTTTTGTTTCTTTTCTCTACTTTTTTTATGCAGCATGGCATATTTTAGACACACTGATGGCGGCTGAGCCTTAGGGAGTTACAGCTTGTCTGCGTACAGAGTGCACTTGTTAGGGTCTCTAGGTTCCAGCAGTGGAGATCAAAATAACACAGTATGAACAGAAAGATAATGAAAAGCAAGTAACACTCAAGTTTGAAAAGCTTCCAATCCTTGAAGGGGGTGTTGAGATATTTCACTGTATATGTGGAAACTTGGACGTACTGATGTCACATTAAAAACCATTCTGGTGGCACTAGAAGAAAGGTCAGAGGTTGTCTCCAAAGTCACAAGGCAACCCTATGACAATTAATATTTGTACAAGATTTCATGACAATCCATACAATACTTGTTGATATGTTTCAGTCTGGACCAAAGAGACCAGCATTGCTATCCCAAGAGCCACGCCACCAGCATTGCTAAAAACATGGTCAATCACATTTGGGTCATGCTGGTTTCTGTATTTTACACTGTGCCATTGGTATCTTGTCATATTGTGGTGTATTACAAATAAAACAATTTAAGTGACACATTTTCATGTTTGTGGTTTTCATAATTGAAAGAATGCATTGTATCTATTGTATGTGGTCAGTATTTTATTATTCACTTCTAATGACCTGCAGTATATGTACCTTCAGTGTGAATCTGATGTGGAAACAAGCTGGCTGCACATCAGGACTTCTTATCAGTTATAACTATCTAGTTATAACTAGTTATTACTTATCTAAGAACTGGGGAGCTCGCTGAGAACTACATACCTTCAAGGTTTTTAAAGATATCAGTTGCCAGTGTTGCATTGGCTCATGTGTTCGACCCATAGACTGTATATAAAGACCCAGCCTTCTTCTGACAACCCAACATGGATGGATTACTGATTGGGCCTACGGGGCACAGGCTGAGGGACCCAAGGATCCCCTGGGCCAGAGCCTCTGTTGTCTTTAACTGTCAAAAATCCAAACCAAATACTATACATTTTCTTTGTTTTTCCTTCATATTATAGGTGGTTAGCTATAATATTCTGTATAGTTCGTTGTAGTATTTTGTGTAATATCTGTAAAGAGGAGTGTCAGTGTGGAGCTAATGGCAGGCAGCTCAAACAATGTCTACAAACGATTCACCCACATCGTTTGTGGTTGTTTTGTTTCTTTTTATTATTCACTTCTAATGACCTGCAGTATATGTACTTTCAGTTTGAGATTCTTGCTCCTATGGTGTGGGGGGCCTTTTACATGTCTGTGCTCAGGGGCCAATTCTCTCATGAACCATCCATGCCACCAAGGCAGATTTCTGAGTATGCATCACTGGATAAGGCAATATTTGCTGTATATTCTAATATATTTTCATACTGTAATTGGAGAGCAAATTCCCAGGTTGGCCATATTCAGTATACAATACAACATATATATATTTTTTATTTTATTTTATATTTGTGTTCAAATATGTGCAAGTGCATACAGTTTCCTGCTCACCTTATACTATAAAACCAATATCCAAGGTCTGAAGCACCAAATCTTTACATTATGCACAACCTGATGAAAGTTGTCTGACTTGTATTTTTAATATGTTTTGATTAACACAACTCCTAAGGAGCTATATACAGTAGATTCACCTGTGTTCACACCTCATTCACAATTATATGGCATTTGTTGTGGCCAATGAACCGACCAGGGCACTCAGCATTATCACTGTTGTCACTGTGAAAACAGTCATCATAATAACTCAATTCAATCATAAAGTTAAACCTGTATTTTCTCTACTTAGAGTTGTCAGAAATGCATATACTGTATGGGTTTTGGGAAATCAACTTTAAAGCGGGACTAGGCCTGTGCAGTTGATTTGTGCCTGCTGAGAAACTGATTGTCATGTAGATCACATTCCCCATGAAACTGACTCTCACAGATTATAATCCACTTGATTAGAGAGTGATTGTTCCCTCAACTACAAAACAAATCAAAACAATCTGAAGTGCCATTCTATTGCATAACGACAAGTGCTGTTGAGCCAAATAAATCAACCTTGTGCTCCTTACTAAAATTAGATTCAGAAAGCTTCATCAGTCAACTGTTTTTCTGCATCTTTATAGTTTTTCTTCTTGTGATCATGCGATACTTCACACTTACAGAAAAATAACACGCAGCAATTTGTTCACTTCAATCCAATCAATAGTTTTTTTAAATTCATACTGTAGCTGGCTGAGTTTCTGTGTTCTGTATCTTGATGAAAAAAATATGTTCAGTTTATTTTCCCTGTGTTTATCAACGCATTTATTGATGGGGAACATAACAGAGAACACTGGTAATAAAGCTACAAAAAATAATGAGTGAAATCTTAAGCCTTCATTCATTTATGGCTATCAAGATTCTTTGATTAAACCAGTGTGACTTGTCATTCAACAAGCGAAGGAGGAATTGGGCAATTTAGTTATATGTTAGTTAAACGTGGACATTATGGTGCATATGTCAAATACAGTAATAAAGGCCCAAGTGAAAACAATATAAAGAATGAAAGACCCTCACTTATGCCAATTATTATTAATTTACAAAAATGTAAACATATATTGAAGCTTTTAATGTAGCCACATAAAAGCACACAGAGTACAAAGAATATCAAAGAGGATGTAGCAATACATGCAGATAGGACGGCAACATGTTTCAAGCTCAGTGGTCTTCTTCAGACACCGGGGCGATGAAAGTAGACTCTAGAAATATGAAAAAAAGAAGAAAAAGCAGGAAAGTGATGTAAGCTGGCCTTGGACAGATCACATGAAAATATTATTTATATAAAATTATATAAAATACTATAGTATAGTCCTATTATGCCATTACCTAAAATAATGCGAATGAGAATCGCCCACAGGAAGAGGGACAAACTGGTTGTGAAAACAAATAACAGTACAAAAAGTTTCAAATATAAAAAAACAAGGCTGATCAAGTTTCTCATTAAGTTTGTCTGGTGTTTTGGTGCCCGGGTCAATTCGGCTTCTGCCTGAAGCAGAACCAGGCTGCAGCCTCCATTCTTGGCAGGAGGTTCGATGAATGTATGGAGCAACATTTCAGTTCTGCATCCACAGGTACAAAGTGATTCACAAGGGAGGAGGAAGAGTCTATATTAATGCTGCATTAATGTTCAACAGTGCATGTTCTCAGGGCCCACTTAGTTTAACCCACATTATAGTTTGGAGGTAAAGGCTCTGAATAGCGTGAAAAACTCTTACCATGATGGACATACAGTAATGCAAACCCCTTTATAAAATGAGCTTTAAAGTACTTAAATAACATGTACGTTGATTAAAGTTGTAATGATTTTAGTCCGTGGTAACTAGTGGTAACAGAAAGTGCAGTTAATACTGCAGGCCCCAGAATTGTTGGGTGAGTAAACAATCCTTAAGTAGCTACTTTGTCAGAAATACAACACAGGAGCAAGGGTCTTTGAAGAACTGATAACTGGTGTAATAAAGAAGTCAGTCAATAATTGGTTGTATTCCATCATGGAATGAGCAACCATGAACTGATCATTGTGCACACTGCGTTTTGCTGTGTAGACCCACTTCTGGTGAATGACTGCGATCAGCACATTATTTTTTTATATGCATTTTCATATTGCATATAATATATAGGCATTTTCCTTTGACTGCTTCACAACAAAAGCCACTAAGTATTTTACCAGGTGGGTGCTTTGAATGTGCAGCATTAGGAAATAGTTGGTTTGCTTTGGCAGCAACTTAATGCAGGCCTGATATGGCGATAGAAAAGTGAACAGTAAACAAAGAGATACAATTACAAACACAAATGCTTAATGCACATGTATGCATTGTTGCCTGTAAATTCAATGTGCATTTGGAGGCAATGTGAATCCTGCATGGGAATGGCAGACTCTGCTTCTGTATATAGAGATGTAATAGCAGAAAGTAAAAAACATAAATAGTGTCAAAATAGGGGTTGGATTTCAGGAAAATCTTTTGATTGACAGTGTTAAAGCTTGTGTTTCAGTCCCTTTCTATTTATCTGAAAGAAAAGTAATAGGAAGCAAATACTGCTGAACACTGCATATCTTGTCAGGTGCTCTGAAACAAAATGCTAATTCGAACAATACCAACTCAAAAGCCTGTGGACACTGACCACAAACAATTTGATGCCACTCATGCAAACACCCACACATTCAAATTAACAGGTGCCAGTAGCTCCTCAGGCTATCTGCAGGGGTTTTCAGAGTCCACCTGTGCTGAGCAGCTAGGTTGTGAACTCTCTGTGACATCAACGTGTGAATGCGCCTCTGCATCCATCCCTGAATAATTTGTGGGCTGCCAACTGAACCGGGCTAAATGGTCTCCTAGCCCTTCAGAGGTGCACTCTGCTCTGCAATCTCAACTGGTCCACATTTCATGCATCTGGGGCTGCTGTGATGAAAGAAAAACAAGGTCACAAAAGGGGGCTTGCGTAACTCATTGCTCAAATATGTATGTGCTTAATAAATTATATACCACTCTATGGATGTTTTCCAAACCATTCAGTTTAACTGACGTATACACAGGGAATGACACATGCTCTACAGATTTAAATAGTAGTGCTTGTGAATATTGCAGGTATCATGGACATCTGCCAACAGACATATAATTTCCTCATGCTGCCATGAAAAGCAAGATAAATGAAGAGTACTATGAATTGCATCTAACTGTAAATGTACTCTGGCTCTTTGTAAACAATACTCATTTGTCCCTCTCATGTGCATCATGTTATTATAAGATAGAGAGATAAGAGAGCTTTATTGTCAATATCACAGTATGAGCAGTACTTACATAGATATAGAAATTGCAGTTTCCTCATGTCCCAGCAGTGCAAAATAGATAAATAGAATAGAATATGTAAAAAAAACAACAACACAGTGCTATATACAATATAATACAATATACAATGGTAAGATGTTGAGGTAGAGATTCTACAGTGACCATAGTGCAAATAACAGCAGTACAATGATTGTGCAAATGGGCAGTATTTCATGGTTTGTCTGCATGCGCGCACACGTTTGTGTGTGTGTGTGTGTGTGTGTGTGTGTGTGTATGAGAGTGAGTGTGTTAAAGAC
>JAVQJD010101864.1:0-10085 GCA_036023655.1 Nannoperca australis
ACACACACACACACACACACACACACACACACACACACACACACACACACACACACACACACACACACACACAGGCACACACACCGGAAGCTCACCGAAAATCTTGGTAACAATCCCTCACTGCACAGGAAAATTGTGTGATCTTTTACCCCATCAACGTTGTTGTGCTCACAAAAAGGTTTTGCTGATCTGGGCATTTTGTTTAAAACCTTTATAATTGTCTGACTGCTTGTTTTTCTTGCCCCATCTGACTTTTGTTTTAGCTATGTCGCTGCGTTCCCAGACCACAGCAATTAATTTAGTGATGTTATTATATAAAAAATATGGAAACGCTGAGCAACTGTAACTCAAATAACCACTTGTTACAACCGAGGTCTGCAGAAGAGCATCACATAGCCGGTGCCGCTCCTGTCAGTTAAGAACAGGAAACTGAGGCTACACTTCACCCAGACTTCTCCAGAATTGGACAATAGAAGATTTAAAAAATGTCGCCTGGTCTGATGAGTCTTGTTTCTGCTGCAACACCCGGGTGGTCGGGTCAGAATTTGGGTTAAACACCATGAAAGCATGGAGTCATCCTGCCTTGTATCAACCGCAGCCTGCACAGTGTTGTTGCTGACCATGTTCATCCCTTTATGACCACAGAGTACCATCTTCTGATGACTACTTCCAGCAGAATAATGCTCCATGTCACAAAGCTCAAATCATCTGAAACTGGTTTCTTGAAAATAACACTGAGTTCACTCAAACGGCCTCCACAGTCACCTGATCTCAAGCCAATAGAGCTCCTTTGGGATGTGGTGGAACAGGAGATTCACATCATGGATGTCCAGCCGCCAAATCTGCAACAACTGTGTGATGCTATCATCTCAATATGGACCAACATCTGAGGACTTTTTCCAGCATCTTGTTGAATCGGTGACATGAAGAATTAAGGCAGGTCTGACCCAGTACTATGAAGGTGTACCTAATAAAGTGGCCAGTGTGTGTGTGTGTGTGTATATATATTTCAGTAATTGTATATATTTATATAATATTTGCCAGGTGGCCAGAAACACGACTACAAATAAATGCAAATGTAGCTCTGTGTCTGCTAGATGTGTAAGTAGGCAGCTGTTTGCTAACACGTTTGCCATAACAGCCTCAAAGGTGAAATGTCAGCGTTGTGTTCACAGCTTGTTTCTGCTGCCTAAGGCCAAAACCAAGTGCTAACTCCTTAAACTCATCTTTACTCTTAGCCTAGCCTGAACTTGATTCTGTATATTCCTAAACTTATTTTGATGACCTACATTTGCTAGCTAGCTCCTTTATTCTAGCCAGCTAGCTACAATTTCCAAACACAAAGTATCAGAATTATCCAAACTGGTTCTCACAAGGGCAGAGGTGCCCAGTGAACCATGTGATTTTTGCTCCTGCATGACTTTGTGTGACGCTGTTCTGGACTTTTGTTAGCTTGTTAATTGTGTGACATTCTGCTCTATAATTTCCATATCCCTTATATCCAGGCCTATGTGGTAATCATATGAAGGACACTTCCTCCTTCCTTCATTTCGTTCTTCTCTCCATTGGTCCACCCCCCCACCCCCATTTTCTTTTAAAGCCCCCCCCTGCCCTTTTCTCCCGCTCTCCATCTCTCCCTCTCCATTTCTGTCCGAGGTTAACCACAGCGGGGACAGCGCATGAGGTCAGCGCTCAGCTTGGCAGCGGCCATGTGGTTCCCATCTTCCAATAACGTCAATGTGATTTATGAGTGGCCCGCCACAATCTCAGCATAACCCCCACGCTACAGTACCATCAGCTCTCCTTACCATAACAAATGTAGACCCAACTCTGGCGGGACACACTTGCACACAGAGAGGCCTGTTTGTAGGGGTAGCGAACATGTACAGTATGTATATACAGTGCACGAGTGTCAGCGTCTGCATCGGTCAGATTGCATGTACGTACAGGTATGTCAAACATTTTATGCATGTGTGTGTACATGTGCAAACAGGACATGCTGGTAAACTCACCATTTGGTGGGGGCTTGACATCTGTGTCTCCTTGCTGGTTTGTGTTGTCTGATTGTCCTGATTGTTCTGAAAGAAACAGGAAAAAAAGAGAAAGAGATGGTTCGTCAGGTGGACAGATGTCTGGACAGGACCCAAAGGTGAGGGGGCAGGTTAGCATCAGAGGGAACTTGTCAGAAACTTGATGTGAAATGGCGCCTTCTTTCATTCTTTCCACAGAAGAGAGGTAGACATGGGACTGAGATTAAAGATGGGAGAATATTTCCGCTCAGGTTGAACCTCAGTTGAAAGTCATAAAATGGCAAATCAAAAAGTTACTATCCTCATTTCTGGAGTCTGTCACTGTGGGAAAATCCCTTTTCGAACTTTGCAGAAAAGTGTCAAAGGACAATTTAACTTTAAGTGTCTCAGTGTCTCAGAGTACTTGTTCTGTTTTGGCTTTCTATACTTTTTCCCCCCAGGGACTCTGGCTGTAACATAAACACTGTTTTAGTAAATGTCTTTGACAGAGTAGGTTGGGTAAAATGTTAAAAGCTCCCAAGAAACCTCAGCTTCTCCACTGCTGACTTGTAACTTGAGGGGTACTTATAAAATGTACACTAGGCATTGTTTGGATTGCATCTCCAGTGTGTGTTTACCTTAACATCTATAGGGGCCGGCAGGCAGGAGAGTTGCCTGCTTCAGCTAGTTTTGTTTGGCCCGCTGGCTGCCATTCTTCCTCAGCTGCGTAATGCAGCCTTGTAGAGTTTTATGGTTGTATCATATATACCATTCAGGCCAATTACCCCACAGCACTGAAGCTTTAAGGCCGTCCTGGGCCAAGTCTTCTTAGCCAGAACGTGGCCCCCTTGCAGCCAGTACTAGGCCCCCCAATCTCGACGTATTCTAAGCCCAAATCAGTGTCCTAATCTTGGGTGGCATTAGTGAACGACGTGCCAGAAAACTGCTGCCCCATTCACCCTGTCTGTGTGTTGCCAAAACCAAGAAACAAACAAAATAACCTCATCCCTCTGGGCCGAAAAGAAGAGGGGAAAACACACAAGGATACAGTTTCTTTTTTCTCACAAACACTCATCCCTCATTCCGAGTAAGTGAGAGTCCATCTTCACGTCTTTCTCCCTCAATTCCTCTCACACTCGTTCTGTCTCTGCTTCTCTTTCTCTCGTGCTGTCGCTCTGTGGAATCCTGGCAGCCATCTTAGCGCTTGGCAGCCATCTTAGCTTTGGCGGTACCCATGCATTCCTGCTAGCTGACGGCACACCCACACACACACACACACACACACACACACACACACACACACACACACACATGCTTGCAAAGCACACTCTCTCTCACACACAGACCCAATGGTCATAAAGATAAAAAGACCTACAGAGGATATGCAATGCAAATGGAGTGAGGATAAAACTGCAAGGATGTTGGTCTGCAGTCCTGCGAGTGTCGTGTTGCTCGCCCAATGGCATGTCACAGAGAGCGCCTGAGTTGAGAGATGATCGCAGATGTCAGACACTCTCATAAAGTATAATGAAGGATGGAAACAGGAAAATAAGGGAATAATTTAAGGCGAATGAGGTGATCATGTAAAGATGAACCAAGAATAAATGAAGCCTGAGGCCTGACAACCCTGATCCTGCATTTAACCACAAGCACAAACCGTTAAAACCTTTTAAACCTGTGTGCCTCTGAAATATCTCTATTACATGTGACAGTTTCCAAGCTAAAATCCGGTGCCTAGTTGTCATGACAACAGGGATGGCACAGCACAGTTGAAGTTCCTGATGATGAGTGGTTGTTGAAGCCTGTGTGTGCATATGTGTCGCTGTTTGGGCTGGCAATTAGTTCGGATGAAGATAATAATATAGCCTACTGGCATGGGCTCAATGTGTTGTTTTGTTTAAGTATTTCTTGGCACCAAACACACCAGCGGCCGCTGTGCTACACTATAACAAAGTTTATTTTTTTATTTCTTTTACTATATCACTCTTTCTGCATTTAAGGTGTTAAATCCACTCCAGTTACATCATGAACCAAATTTATTGAACTTGAGCTTCCTAACTTTTCAGTTATTTGGGCAGAATGTGAGCAGAAACTGGTCTCTACAAGAGTTGTATGCTTGACTCTACCAAATTGTAAAAAATGTACTTAAACACACACTACTTGTGAGAAGTGGTGTGATAAAGCTTAAGATTTTTTAAAAGAAAGTAGTTGCAATTACATAGACAGAGTAAGATGCTGTCATTAAAGTCAAATAATCTGATCTGAAATGACTCTTCTTGACTGAAATGAAGGATTTTAGAGCACCTAAAGGTTAAGGAATTTATCTTTAAACATTTTGGCCACTTGGGGGCAGCGGAAAGACCTTTTAGATTGGCTAACATGTTAGCAAATGTTTTTTTGTATCTTGTATTTCAAGATCCAGTGGATATGAAGTAATGTTAGCATTAGCCTAAAAATATTTGCTGCTTTAAGATGCACCTTAAACCTTGTTTGTGATATTTACTTTTAAACTTGGCCAAACTCTCTTTTTCCTTTATTTATTATGCGCGTGACTCTTACTACTGAGTGGCAGTAATGATCAAACAATGAGCCATCACTGAATCTCAAAAGAGAAAGAAGCAGCGTTGTCTGCCACCGTGATTTTTTATATATTTACAAAATCATTGCAAAAGCACACCATCTGTCCATCAATGACGGTGATGCCATCTACTGGTGTGGAGTCTACACAGACTAAATAATAACAACACACACACACACACACACACACACACACACACACAAGCATGACACTGGCTGGGGTATACTGTGGGTAACCACATAATCATTTATTAACATGTTGGTTCAAATGCTTGCATGTGCACGCAACCAACATGGATACTTGCCTCCGAAGCACAAACATGCTCTTGCGCACACGCACGCACGCACATACACACACACACACACACGTTTATACACAGATGAATCACCCTTATCTCCTGCACACAGTCATCCCAAGGCCCCCTGCACACGCCCCACCAGAGATAATACAGCAAAGACACACAGTCCATCAAATATACCATGCTATCGCTCTAATCACACACACACACACACACACACACACACACACACAAAGTGTAGACACAGTGAGTTCATTTTGTTTCTTGGTCAGTCCACTGATGTACACCTGGAGTGTGTACACAAAAGTTAACACTGGCTATACATTTATCACACTACAGATGCAGACAGAGGCTAATAACTCACACCCAGGCTAATGTACACACACTCAAAATCACACTTACTTAATCACTCCATTCTCTCTCTCTCTGTCTCTCTCTCTCTCTCCCTCTCTCTCACACACACACACACACACACACACACACACACACAAGTGGAAATCATTAAGAGACACTTGAATGTAAAATTACATACACATGCTCACCCACTCAGTACGCAGGCGGCCATTGCCAGCGCTAATGGACTCATTTACTGCGTGCACATTTATATATGAGTGCGCATTGCTCACACATGCATTATTATTTTGCTAATTTACCGAACAGCTTAGAGTGTTTGTTTGTGCATCACAAGCACACATGAGCAAACAGACCCGCTGTAATCTAATGGGCACTAAGTGAAGGGGATTTTTCAGACTGATGACACACTGTAAAATTAACATCACCAGCCCAACACTGGCGAATAAAATATTACAGCTTTTGATGTTAAACTAAATGAGATTTGGAAGGAAGGAAGCCAGTCGAGCACGTACATTTTCATGTATACGTTTTCTCATATTCAGTGGTAATATCTCATCAAAATGGAAATATCTTCCTTATTCTCATTAAACAGAAGGACTAAACTTCAACAGCGAGGCAGATACATTTAATAAAATACATCAAATTGCTACAGCACAGTAAGCCCCCACCACACTACAGCAGCAAAGCCTTTTAAGGATACTTGCAGCTTATTAAAGCATTTAGCAGTTTATTTTTGTAGTTCCTATTGGTAACAATAACAGTGGACTGACCAAAGTAGTTGCTAAGATCTGGGAACGCGTGGATATTGCTAAAAAGGAGTGAGAGTGGGCAAAAAAAACAAGCTGTCAGCACAAGTACATGCACATTTAAGTGTTTCTCAGTACTTCACTTACTTAATAAAAAAAAGAATAATCCTATTAGACAAACACTTATTCCCTGCAGAGTGTCATTATTTACTTAAAATGTGTGTGAAGGAGGTCTTTAATGCCACAGTTTGACGTCTTGGGAAACCCTTATGATGTATGTGTACTGACTCTAATGATGTCAGAGGGACAATCTTGAGCTTGTAGACTACAATTCTTTTTGTAACAGAAAGCCTTCATTGAGAACTATGCACATGGGTTTTAAAAGATGTGCGCATTTACCAGGCAGGGATAACAATGAAGAAAATGCTATTAAGTTGCATTATGGGAAGTGTAGGATACAGCATTTTGGAACTAGGGACTAAAAGTCAGGATATTTCGGACTCTGCATCAATTAAGAAAAATCTTTAAATATATTTTGCAGGTCCCCTGACTTTAAAGAAGTGCAATACTAAATTGCTGGAGCTCCTATATTGTTTCATAACAAATGCCAGCACTTCACAGGTTTAAATCCTGGGATCTACAAGAAAAGCAAGGCTGGGAAAAATTTACAAGTTACTATCTCTCCTTACTTAAAACTGCTGTTGAAGTGCCCTTGAGCAAAGCATTTGTGTTCTGACTGCTGAGGACCAGCAGTGGAGTGTGACACAGGCAACTGCACGGATTTAACTGTCAATATAGCTGCAGCCTACAGCCCGTGACCCCTTTGACTCTGTCTCCCCGTCTCCACCCTCTGCGTGCTGTGTCATTTAAGGATAGCTCCCCAGGCCCAGACATGGTTCAGTTCACAGTCAAATGATAGGGGCCTCTTCCTCCTACCACTCGAGAGCTCTGCGGACAAATCAACCACTGTTCTCTCCCTCTTCTCCCTCCCTCTGCTGTGCAATCCCCCGCCCCCCTTCTCCTCAGCTTCCCTCTCTTCTGTCTATACGACTTGTGGCATGTGTGGGTACCAGCAACAGAGTCTCAGGGCTCTGGGTTAATGTGGGAATGCAGCTGTGGCAGGGGGCAGCCCTGATTGGATTGCAGTGCACATGTATATGGAGACATATATGCAGAAATACTAGACATAATAGTTATATAATTGCTTCATGCTGATGGAAGATGGATGTAAAGCAGACGGCATACAGGCAAACTGCACTTACTAATTTATATACCAAGAGACATACTTACATATATACATACATATATACACACATATACACAAGAGTGTGTTTGAGTGTGTGTGGCTGCGCAGTCTCACCCACTCTCTCTGCCCCCGCCCCCACCTCCCACCCACCAGCCTCTGGATAAAGAAACAGAACAGCCTCCCCAATTGGGTTTCGCTTAAGAGGTTTATCGGTATGTTGCTAAACATTCTGACCTTTTTTTTTAATCTTTAATGCGCTTAAAATGTTCCAAACCCTCCTAATCCCCACGGCTATCCCACACAGATGTTCACTCGGCTCTTTTATTGGACTTCATTTCAACCTCTTTTTTTCCCTTCTTCTTCTCTTCCTCCTCCAACACCTCCTTCATCCTCTCTGCATCCCTCTCCCCCACTCCTCCCCCTGCGTTTTCATTCGCAGATTTGTTTCCGGTTTTTCAAAAATCTACTCATCGCCCTCTGATCACCCTCCCCCTCCCCTCCTACAATCTCCTACAAGCAAAGCTCATCCTGACCCTGGTTTTTAAGCCTGTGGTTCTTATTGGATCTTATTGGACACTGCTGCGGTGGTGGAGTAGCTGATGGTAGAGTATATCTGACCCAGGAACGACCCTGGCTCGCTGTGGTTTCGCCTTTAGGTTCAGAGAAATTAACGCAGCTGTGACAGGAAGCCACTTTCTCCAAAAGGTGCCCCTGAATATTTCATGGGAATTTATTTCATTAGATAATGTACAGTTGAGCGTAACAAGATAATAACAGGGGATGTGACCAAATCACATTGTGGTTACACAGTGCTCCTGCTGAGCCACTAGGACATCCGGAACAGCCACTACACAACTGAGTCGTCTACTCTGACTTTATCCTATCATTTACTTGTGTTCTAACGTGAAATGTTTATTCAGTTAGCTTTGTTTTTTGTCGCATTTAGAAGGAAGTTCTAACACTGGAGAAAGTTGCATGATTGGTTTTCAGATTATGTTTTACCATTATTTTGTTATTCAAAATACAAAATAATGGTAACATTTAATCTATTGTTCATGTACTAACTATCAAGGAAACTAAAGATGAATTTAAGATGACAGATAATCTTACATGTCTTTATTACAAGATGCAGCTTTACTGCCTTACTTTTGATTGTCTAATTCAAGTTTCCTCCTGCACACTAAAATGTGTTTTTGAGCGGTAAACTAAATGATTGTACTGTGATGAAACACCTTAATGCTGGTGTTAATATTGATATTTCTTGCCAAAAAAATATTAACAAACACACACACAATCCACCAATTGGACTACTAACTAACTAAGCAACTAATCTATGTCATGAAATGTATATAAACAAAGAATCAGTGTCAGGCAGTCTCTCTTGTGTCTCATCCCACACATTACATAGCCAAAGGACACGCCTTCAATTTGCTGAGAGGGAGGGTTCCAGCTAAATTTGAGGGTGTAGTTATAACTGTAATTAGCTAAAACTACTGAATATTTTTTTGTTCAAAAGCCATTCAGAGAAAGTGAAAGTACTTGTTGTGCCCTGAACGGATCCAGCAGGTTTTCCTGCTCTTTCTGGTGCCTCCACCAAAAAGGAAAGGCAGACTGTAAGTAGCCTGGGAGGCTTAACCCAGGGCAGTAAAAGTTCCCAGAGAACTCGTCGTCCCACTCTTCTGTTCATTAAACTCATTGCTCTGAGCACATGGTAATAATTGAAGATGAGTGCATCAACATATTCATCAACTCGTCTCTTCACTCGTCCAGAGTTTGGCAGAGAGATTTTAGTGAGTAAATCAACCTGAAACAATAAAAGTGAGGTGGACAGGTCCTCTCCGTCCCCAGTGGAAATTACTGCCTTGGTTTACTGACCCCCGCCAAAAAATGGACCTTGAAATTGTTGAGTGACTTATGTCGGCACATGTTGTCCATGTTCAGGTTTGTAATGAAAACAGCCTGCGTCCTTCTGAAAGTACCCTGAGTTCTGTCACTGGAATGATGGCCCATTAGCTGTCAATGGAGCAGCTCACTTTTGCTTACAAATCAAGACTGAAGGAATAGCAGTCTTCTGTTTTAGAATGGATTTTCCCTCCTGTTATTTTTGGTGTTTTCCTGGGAAGTTTATTTGGCTTCCATATCCACACCCTACCTATTAAAGCAGCAGCTTCAAATCCTGGCCATTCCTCCAGCACTATGGTGGTGTCAACAAAACAGCAGTTTACAGGCTCTGAGGCTTTCAAATTCTCGTCTTTTTGATCCACTGGAACATCAACCCACAGCCTATATAATCAATCTTTGTTCCCACATTCAGTGTAAAAGTGACAATAGTGCATTTCGATGTAGTTCACTGAATGCCTGGTATGTAACTCCATGTGACAGCCCAGCATGGGGCGATGTGATTAATTGTGAAATGTGTTTCTGTGCTGGTAGTGCTGAAGTGTGAATGTGTGGGCGTGAGACTATAAATACATCAGCTGGTGGCTATGGATGTGTGATTGTGTCTTATATACGTTTATGATAGTGTATGTGTGCAAAGAATTTATGGAGAGCACATGTTGAGGCACAGTTGGAGATAAGCGTGTAAACATCTGTGACTGACAGGCTGAGCAAAGGAGTGTAGGAGGGAGACAGCGTTCTTTAAAAAAAAAAACACAAAAAAAAACATGTAACATGCATGTGCATCAGCATGTAGAGCGGCTCGTGGGAGTATTTGCATGTGCATGCTCCCTGTGACTCTGTGTCTATATGTGGGAAAGTTCAATAAATTGAGAGAGATAATTCTGCGGTAGATGCACATCTGTGTTTTTGTGTGAGTGTGTGTGTGTGTGTGTGTGTGTGTGTGTGTGTGTGT
>JAVQJD010101865.1:0-13944 GCA_036023655.1 Nannoperca australis
GTGTGTGTGTGTGTGTGTGTGTGTGTGTGTGGACATAACGTGTAATATTTTGCCTCTCAGGTGCTGTTGTTAATTGACATTGAGCTGTCCTACATCAACACTAACCATGAGGACTTCATTGGATTTGCCAAGTAAGAAATCACTTTAGATACTTATTGATTAGTTTTATTAGGTCCAGAGATAGAGTTCTATCTTCGATTAGTTAATTGAAAGAATCTTGATTAATTATCATTAATTCTTTTCAAGCTATTGGTTTAATCTTAAATTTCAGGATTTTATGCTTTTTTTAGTCATGATATGATAGTAAATTGAATATCTTAACCTTTTAAGACTATTGGCTGTGAAAAACAAGCAGGTCAACAGACTCAGGACATTAAAATGTATATTTTTAACTATTTTCAAATATTTTGTTTACAAATGGATGAATCGAAAAAACAATCAGCAGATTAACTGACAAATTAATCACTAAGGAAAGCGAATAGGTGCTGCCTAAAATGTTTTGTCTCATTCTCTTCAACATCCAGTCAGTCAATGCCTAGGAATTGATCAATTAAATGTGGACACCATTGTGCTTTCTATCTAAAATTGTTCAAATGATGTGTAGTATTTAGAGAAAGGCAAAAAAAAAAAAGGTTTAATCACTGTTACTACAGCCCGACAAATACTACATTTTATAATTAATATTGAGAGATGGGAGATCACACACATATTAAACAATATTCCTACACGATGGAAAGAAAATAAAATCAAGGTATGAGAACAGATAATTAATTTAAGCGCTCCTTAGTTCCAGTCTCTCATTTGTGTGGATTTGCATCTTTTCTTTGTCTTTGTCATGGACAAAATAAATAATTTCAAGACATCCCCTTGAGCTTTAGGAAATTGTGAAGTTTTATAGACCAAACTAAAGCAGAAAACAATCGGCAGAATGATAGATAATGACAATAATCAGTAGCTGTTGCCCTGGGGAATATAATATCATAAATATATAAATAACATCATGAGGTTTTTTAGGATATCCCTCCATCTTTCAGATCTGATTAATTTGTTTTGCTTCTTTGTGGCCTGTTTTAAATATGTACTGTACCTCTCCTGCAGTGCTCAGCAAAGGACTGCTGCTAACACCACCAAGAAGAGAGTCATGCCCAATCAGGTAACACACACATTTAAACAGACACACTGGAGGCCCCATATGAAGCCCTCACACCACTGTAGCATTTTAGCAGCTGCTTTCTCCTATTTCTGTTTTTTTATTGTTCTTTCTGTCATTGTCTCAGCACGTCTTTCCTGTCAGTGTTGCCCTTCGTTGCTTCACATTTATATACTCTTGTCTGTGCCCCTCTTGTCTTTTGTCTTTTGTTTCCCTTTCCTCTTTTTCCTCTTCTCCTTTTTATGGCCCAGGGAGAGATTCTTGTAAGTACCGTACCCCCAGCACCTCCACTTGTCACTTCCCCTTTGGGTGGGTGGGGGAGTCAACAGTCATTCAGACCATGTCGAGAAGATTTGTGCTCCCTGGTGAAGAAGAGGGAAGTGAAAGAGTTACACTAATTATTGGATCTGGAGAACTGGATACCATGTACCAAGATATATTAAGTCGTTATGGTTGAAAAGGTCACAAAGAGTAATAATCAACCTTGTCTGCAGTTTGAGATGTCCTGTCAGCGGTTTTACAGATTTTATAATCATGGCAGTTTCTGGACATTTTGGTGACGTAGGTCAGACATCCTATGGCACCGCTGAGGGGCCTGATCTTATTATAATATTGTATGGCAATTTTAATAGGTATATACTCTTTTCTTCAATTTAAATCTTATTTAAAATATAACTTTACTCAGCTTCAGTCAACTTTTGTTGCCGTCATCACCATATAGTCTGTAGATTAGTACCCATACATCCACACTAGTCTTTGTTATGTCTTCTTCTGGTTTTAATGATATTCAGGATGTGATATGGAGCAACATTTTAAGTTTTCACTTGGACAAAAAATATATCAAACCAATCACTATTCTTTGTAATGAACTGCATACACAGGCCTCAGTTCCTCTGCAATTGCAATATCCCTTGGTGTATTTCACTCTTTAACAAGTACAGGCAGTTTCAGACTTTCACTTATGGATGTCCTGACCAGGTTTTATGATCCGGTATTAATTTGAATTGTATTCACATTACACAGGTACAGTATACACTTAACCTACAACTCGCCTGCATTCAAATTAATAAAGCAAATTAATTATATATGTTTGACAGCTGAATAGCTATTCTTTAAGAAAATACAACCTGGATCGCAGGTTTCCTTTTATGATTTCCTATAATATTTTGTGTCCTATAGTATTATGTACAATATCTATCTATAGAGGATGTCAGTGTGGATCTGTTTTGACAGCAGGGTCTGGATGGGATTTCGACAATCTTTCTTCAAGCTCAATATAAACAAACTATCTACATTTTCAACCAACAGCAGCGGTTTAGAGATGTGTTTCACCTGTAAATCATCTGTTCGTGAAACTCACGCTGTCATCCATTTAAACTGCTGGCTGCAGTTTATTTATGCTCAGCGGCTGATTCGCTCTCAATTATGTTTTTGACAGCTGTCCTTCCAGAAGCAAACATCTGGCTTTATAGCCGATACCAAGACTGTATTAACCGAAAACACCTCGACTGGGGCTCATATCTCTGGAAATCCTCAGTTTCACTCAAAGATCATTATAACTTTTACAATTATATCTTTTGTTTGACTCGTGAATTACTCAATACAAATAAACCGAGTGGGTCACAAAGTAAGAGACAGCCAGCAGTTTTCATATGACTGTTCCCGTATAGAGTCAGCCTGCAGACTCCTCTCAACATCAGGTGTATATTCCAGTGCGACAGCCCCGACCTTTAAAAAGTAGATTGGGTAAATAAAACATTCTTCATTCCCTTTGGTGCCCCTCCCGCTGGTGGTGCCCTGGTTGACCGGCTATAAACAGCTCTGATTATAATGGTGGTCTATGGAGAAAATGCATCGGCTAACGGTGACTCTCCAGCTCTATACTACATTCAAGGTTACACCACCCAGTCTAGGGTGTTGCATATGTCTGCTTATTATCCCTGTGTGTCTGTTCCCTTTGTCTTCTTGTCTGTCAGTCCGGCAGAGAGAGGGATGCAGAGAAGGTGACTTTTATTTGGTCATCATTTGATTTTAGTCTCTACGTTTGTGGTGTATTTTCCCTCCATACAGTACGAGTTGATCTGACTTGCACTGTGCCTTTTTTTGAAAAATGAAGAATCCTGTTGCACTTGCATGGCTGTTGTGCTGTATTTTGATGCCAATTCTCTGCACATGCCTTTCATTTGTTTTCAGTATTCTATCTGCTTGCTGTAGATCCGAATTACCCCTCTTGTGGGGTGTGAAGTTTAGTCAACTGTTGGACTCTCGTGTGCAGGTGATCCGCAGAGGCTGGCTCACTATCAACATCAGTATCATGAAGGGAGGATCTAAGGAATACTGGTTTGTCCTGACTGCTGAGTCTCTCTCCTGGTACAAAGATGAGGAGGTAAGGCTGCCAATCGGTCAGTAAGTGCATGAAAATGTATAGTTTTCTTGCGTTTTCTCTATGGGATAGAGAAGGGGTGACTTATTTTCAAAAACAAAAGTTCCAGCTACTGGCTATTATATTAAGACCACAGTAAAAAAATATATAAGAATGTGGCACAGGATGGTAAAATCTTACTTGAAGTCTGCCTTCTTTTATACTTATTATTACATCACTGGGTGTTTTATCAGGAGAAAGAGAAGAAGTATATGCTGCCTCTTGACAACCTGAAGCTGAGAGATGTGGAGAAGGGCTTCATGTCCAGCAAACATGTCTTTGCCATCTTCAATACTGAACAGAGGTGCGGACGCTATGATCTTCTCAAACAATCAAGTTTATGGCGTTCATCCTTTCTAATTGTCGGTTAATGTGTGTGTGTGTGTGTGTGTGTTACAGGAATGTATACAAAGACCTGCGTCAGATCGAGCTGGCATGTGACACTCAGGAGGATGTGGACAGCTGGAAGGCTTCGTTCCTCAGAGCCGGTGTTTATCCAGAGAAAGACCAGGTACACAAGAGTGTATTCACATTTGAAATACTGTAAGCCGTTTATAAATTGTGTTTATAAAGGATTCCAGTATTTTTTTAAATACGGCCTAGGTATATTTAAAGATGCACAGCCTACTGTGACATGTGTTTGCAAGAGAGTTTGGGTGGCTGTTTGCATGTATTTAGGAAAGATTAGTTTGTGATCAAAGTTTGAAACTCCATTTCACATTGCAGTTGAAATGTTTGCGAGGTTTTGCAGAGCACTAATGCTCTTTTTTTCGCTAAACTCTGTTTCACAACCACATTGCGTGAAACTGCCCTGCCAGTTCAAAAAGCTGTGACCAAGACCACTCTTAGTTAAAAGCGCAGTATTTCTCTACAATAGTTAATATTCAATTAATCAAACAATCAAAGTAAAAAAGACATCTCTAGTTATTCTGCATTCAAAACCTCAGCTAATCTGCTTCGTCACAACTGTGCGGCTGTGGCTTGTTCAGATTTGATTGCCATTGAACAACCCGCAAACTGTTCTGATTCAAATGCTGCTTCATCCTCATTGCTGCTCAGAAATATGTGACATCAAGTTCTGATTTCTCACACGTGGCAATAAGCAAAGTTGCTCAAGCTCTGGCAGAAACTTTGGTGTGTTTGTGTAGAAACCCGTCGCTCTGAGGAACAATCAAAGGAAGAAAATACATGTTCAGGGCGCTTAAACGGATCACGCAAACAAAAGATCTCTACGTGTCTGCTTCTGCATCCCTCGCATCTCCTTCTCTGTCTCGGTCTCCTCCAGCCTGAGAGCGAAGACGCGATGAATCCTAGCGACACCGTGTCCATGGACCCGCAGCTGGAACGGCAGGTGGAGACCATCCGCAACCTCGTGGACTCGTACATTGGCATCGTCAACAAGTCCATCAGAGACCTCATGCCCAAGACCATCATGCACCTCATGATCAACAGCGTACGTCTTCTTTTTCCGTTAGTCATCTTGAAGTGTTAGCAATTCTAGAGCATGTATGGTAAAGGACAAATAGGTTGGAAATTAATTGATCAGTAACATGGGTCATTCTCTCTTGTGTAGTCTTAGCTGGATTAACTGCCCTTCCTTTCCTGTTCCCTCTCCCTTCTCCAGGCGAAGGACTTCATCCACTCGGAGCTGCTGGCCTACCTGTACTCGGCCGGGGACCAGGGCAGTTTGATGGAGGAGTCAGCAGAGCAGGCTCAGAGGAGAGATGAGATGCTGAGGATGTATCACGCTCTGAAAGAGGCCCTGGTCCTCATAGGCGACATCAGCACCACCACTATTTCTACACCAGTGCCTCCACCAGTAAACGACACCTGGATTGCCAAGGATCCAAGGTAACTAACAAATATGTCAGCCGAAGTTAGCTTATTTCACATATATTGGTATCTGTGTAAACGCCAAACTAGCTTTGAGGTCATTTAAAAACAGTGTCGCCATTATATTGTTAGTCCACCAGAGAGCAATGACGTTTAGATTGTTCAACTGCACAATGTCCCACTTGGTTTGTATCCTGGGTCTGCATCAAAGTGGGTATGAAGAAAATGTCCTTACCATAATGTTTGTAAAATAGATGACATGGTGCCGGGCAAAGATTTTCTTATAAAATGTAAGCATCAAAAGAAAAGTTGTTATTAATATTGTGTTGCACTATAACAGACATTTATTCCTATAAAAAAGGATATATATCTAATTAGTTTGAGGTATTTTATTGCAAAACAACTGCTAGCTACAAGTCGTTTTGAAATGAGACTCCTTACTCAATACTCGTCTGTCTCTGTCTCAGTCCTCCACCGACGTCCCGTGCTGCCTCCGCAGCCGCTCCCGCTCCCAGCCGACCCCCAGCAGCGAGGGGGCCCACCCCGGGTCCTCCGCCCCCTCTCAACCCCTCGCCAGCATTCGGAGTGCCGCCCGTGCCGTCTCGACCCGGCCCCGGCCCCGGCCCAGCGGCCTACGCAGGCGATCCCAACTCCGGAGTTGTGCCCCTTGTGCCCTCCAGGCCGGCCCGCGTGCCTCCTGCACTGCCGCCTGGGATTCCCAGGTAAAATCATACACAAACACGCGCACACATACACACACACACACACACACACACATACACACACACAAATCGGATTTCTTTTGTGGCTTTGGTATTGGTGGAAGTTGCTGTGACAATTAAGATTGCTGGTGACGGGTTGTTCTATATGTTTTGGCTTTTGGTGGTTTGGGAATCATTGGTGCATGACGATCTGATGATATTTTGCCTCGCATGTTTCCCCCCCCCCCTCCCCCAACACCTTCTCTCCTCTCTCTTCATGCAGCAGAAGACCTCCGGCTGCTCCCAACCGACCCACTGTCATACGTCCTTCAGAGCCCTCCCTGCTTGACTAGAAACAAAACAACAAAAGAAACACCTTTCTTTTTGTTTACACTTTTTTACTTCTCTTGAGCAGAGATTGTCATCCTTTTGTGTCCATGTATATTCCTATAACTACAAACTTTGTCCTACTGTAATTGGGAATCTCATGCTGTTTCAGTCTGTGCATTTCAGAAGCGTTATGTATGTAATTTTGACTTTGTCTAGGTCGCTTTTTTGTAACAAAGTATATGATGAAATGTTCTGCGTTTGGTATTATGAAAAGGGATACAGTAATATTGAATACTGCTTGTTTCATTTGAAATGTGTCTTAAAACGATGTAAGTCATAACTTTTGGTAAGAAAACACTTTTTACACTTTTTGTGTTGTATACTTACGTTTTGTGAGACATCTTACACACTAAGCACCTCATTAAGTAAGCAGCATTTTTTTCTCTTCATTGTTGGTAGATTTTCAAAGTTAGCCTTTAAATGAGCTCATTAAAATTAGAATTTGTATGCTTCAGTATTTTAGGTAATGACTTTATTTCAAGGCCTTTTAAGTATCGTACAGTGGCCTCTGACAGTTACCTCTCACCACTGCTCATCCTTGGTGGAAATTTGTATCCAAGTATCTGGAGCAAAAATGACTTACTTATTATTGCCTTAAAAAGCCATAATGAAATAAAAGGCTTCAATTTCAGTTGCTGTATAAAGTGATGGACTGAATAAAGGCACAGATAAAGAACATATGGTGGCTGGTGCTTCTTCTCACTTTTACAATTTCTCCTTAAATTCTCGTGAACCAACAAGCCTTTCTTTGGTTTTCTTTAAATCTTTTCTCACACCTGTTGTTTGATCTGCTGATTCCATGCACAGACAGTAAACATGCAGTACATGTGCACCCTGTCACTGTGTCACACAACAGAGTACAGGTCAAGGCATTCTGACTTCTGTGATAGTCAAATAGAGAGAGTCGTGCAGAACAAGAACGTTTTGCTGTTCTGTGTGCAGTCTGGCATGACCTCCCTTCCTTCCTTCGTCACTGTATGATGGAGCTGTGGGTTACCATGGTAGCCGTGGTTGCCAATAGCAACACACAGTACAGACAGTGTTACCCGTTGCTTTTGGGCTGTTCGCAGAGCCAGGCAAGAATGAATAAAGGTATGAAATCCCACTTTTCTGTCGCCATCGTGTCTGTCAGCTGTGTGTTGTTACTGATCCTCTGATGATCAGAAACTGAATGGAAATCTCTTCATGGTCTTCTCACACAGGCGACCTCCACACGTGCCCTCTCGCCCCAACCAGTGGTGAGGGAAACTCCGATGCGGACCAATCCGACTTGGACCTGGAAAGAGTTGCTGTCGTCTGGAACGGTCCCCTGTTTGCAGTTTTAAAACTGTTGATGCTTTGTTTATTAGACATTTTAGGAGGGGAAATATGCAGAAATAATAACTAGTAAATGGAAGAAAACTCAACAAATTAAAAACATCAAGAAACTCTACATACATATGTAGTACAGTATATGTAATGTCATCCTTTTAAGACTGAAGAATAAAGTCATTTACACTCCTGCCACATTTATTTTCTTATATTGCTGGATCCTGTATAATGTGGACTGCAACTGTTGCATACCATTAACTCAAACTCTTCTCTGGCAACCACAGTTGTCACTTTACTTCCAGTTAATGTCAGATTATGTCAAAATTGTTTGTGTAAATGTCTTTTTAAGGCCGGACATTAGGGGGAGCTAGATCCGCAAAAGTAAAGTGTGTCTACACATGTTCGTCTTCCTCCAAGGGGCTCTGGGGGAAATGTATAATAATCTTAAATATTTAAAAAATCATATGGTTTCTTGGGGTTTAAAGTTGTTCCAAACCGCTTGATTGTGAAACATTCAGTTTGAAAACTGCTCTTGAGACAAACCTACAGTTTTAACTGTTTACACTTTGCTGAAATGAGTCACAGCATGTTTTTAATAAAAGCCCAATAAATATGTAAAACACATTTAAAGAGATTACTCCTTATCCGTTTTAATTCTACAAAGACAACTCACATCAGATTTTGCTGTGTAAAAAATGCATTTATTATTATCAATGACTCCCGTGAAAACCTGATTTTTTATTTTTCTATAGAATATGTAATGAAAGTCTGTTCTTTGTTTAAAAAAAAAACAAACAAAAAAAAGGTCACATTGTTTTGACACAAACATACAGCAGGAAAAAAAGCAAGTCTGATAATCTAAAAGACAGAACAGAAGCCAAAAATCATTAAACACACACACACACTGAATTAACCTGATCTGAACATATCTGAACCGACACGTGCGCCCTACATATTTGAGTACTGGCACATGTACGTAATTGGCAATCTTACCGGAAATCATCCCTCCTTCTTATTCTACATTCTTATTTGTCAACACGTCAGCATGGACTTGGACCGGCACATGAAAAGAAGTCAGTAACATCTCAACAACAGCTAACCATCATCAAGGCTGTAAGCAGGGAAACACCTGCTCAGATGGTCAAATCGCTAATATTATGGAAAGATCCCAAACTGTCAGGAAGAACAAATACGCCAACAACGCTATTGCACATTTATTCCTTGTAAACCGGCAAACTAGTAGTTCTGTTCAATTCAATTTTTGAGTTGTCACATGACAAACACTTAACCTTCGGAACGGATCATTTGATCTTTAAAAGTTCCAAAAACCTCTACCTTGATTCACAAATGTAGGACGGCCGTTATGTTACGACACTTATTGTTCTGTCTGTGTGTCCTTTCAGAACAGATTTCCTCATTGGTTTATGGTTAAGATGTGACATTAAAGGCACTAAATGCAATGACATTACTAACTTCAACTTCCTCATTTGGTTACCCTTTATGATCAAATGATATTTACTTACTTATTTACTTAAAAGCAACAACAGTTAAAACTGATGCTGGTGAAGTAGGCAAAATGGAAAAAAGAAAAGAAATGGAGCCTAATCTAAATGGGAAACCGTCTGAACATCTCTGAGAAAGCGTCCCTCTATGTGTAGACCCTCCGCTTATCGTCAAACAGTTTACGGACAGTGTAGACCTGGGAATGGAGAAGTAGAAGAGAGATAGCATGATGTTGGATGTATGAATCAAACTGTGCTTGTAAACCAGAAATGTGATTACCCCAGACCTTCAGCAGTTTAATGACCATATTGTGCCGTGTGGTGTGTCGGTGCTCCATTTACCTGGGTAAGGGCTACACACAGCATCACCAGCACACTGGCACAGGACCAGAACGAGACCCTCCACAGGTTGTCTTCCAGAAGGTTTCGGTCCCGGGCCTCAAAAGCCCGCAACACCGTCTGCACCTGCCGGCTGCGCTCCAAGCGCCTGTGCAGAGAGTCCATGGACTCCTGAGGAAATTGTGAAGGAAAGATTCAAACTGTCAGCAGATTCAATGAAAAGATCAAAACCAAGAATGTGTTGGTCTGTCTTTCAATACTTCCCCAACCTATCAGATCAATTTGTTTGAAAGAAAATGGGTGAGAGATGTATAGTTTCATAAATAAATAAAAATAGAACAGCTGGGCATTGTAGTTTTTGGCAAACACTACCAAAACAGGAGTAAATAATGTATTTGTAAGTATCTCACCCGGATGTCCTCCAGCTTGTACTCCAGAAGGCTTCCATCAGGATCCTCTAATCCCGCCCAGTCTTCATCTCCACCCACATCTCCTCCTTGACCGTCAATGATGATCTCAAAGAACACCATCTTCTCTGAGAAGCGACTGAAGCTGTTGTCAAAGCAGATTTGATAGTCCCCCTCCTGCGTGGGCTCCACCCTGGAAGAACAGGAAACAAAGTGAAAGACAGGTCCGACAGCGCTGTGTCAGCAGTATGAAATATGATCTAAGGATTCAGGCCGGCGTGAGGTAGCACTAACACGTGGACTCCGTCAGAGCGTCGCGACTCGATGATAAGCCGGATGCCTTCTGGCGAGAGGATGGTGAAGTCTACATCCATACCGGCCCCGGCTATCACCTGGATGTGCACACACAAATACATACACACACTAAGCAACAAGCTCACAAATGATATTCTAAAGTCAACCTTTTTTTTTTAAAGATTTTTTTTTGCCTTTAACAGTTAGTGACAGTATGTGGACAGAGAGAGGGTGTTTGAGAGGCAGCACAGGTCCGCAGCACACCAGGCACTTTGCAGTGATATAGTGTGCGTCTTAGCCACTAGGCCACCAAGTTAAACATTTTCAAGAGAGTGTGTGCCTTTCGAGAGAGAGCATGTTGTTGTATCTGAGACTGAGACTCTCCCACTAAACAAACACACTGCTGACTGCTGGAGCTTTACGCCAAAAGACGTTTTCCTGTGTAAATACGTCACATTTATATGGTGGTGAGACACAGTGTGGACAATAGTAAACCTTAAACAATTACACAATCAGTGAATCAGCAACAATTTTGATAACCGATTAATCATTTAAGTCGTTAAGTGCCAAAATGCACTAGTTCCTGCAACTCTAATGTGAATTCTTGTTCTTTGACCTCTGTGATAAAAACTGAATGTATTTGGTTTTTGGACAAAACAAACAATGCTGGGTAATTTTGATGGGCGTTATTGGTCAATATTTTTTGAGACTGTACAGAGGATTAATGGAGAAAAAACTCTGCAGATGAACAGATGATGAAATTAATCATCCTCTCTGAGTTGCAGCACTGTGCACTCAGAGGACCTGTAGCCATGAGGCAGCGGTTCAAAACAACTCAAAATGTTAAATTAACTCTGACGTGCGGGCATCCTGTAAAACAACACTATGAACTGACTTTAAGATTCTGCTCTTATCCTCTGGAAAGCTAAAACTAGTGCCCGAATAAATGTCAGACAACAGACATGTCATGGGGTTTTGTCCTTCCTAGGCCCCCGGTGTTCACCCAAAACTGGTTTGTTAGTTGTTCCCTGGACCAGAACCAGGACGGTGCTTCAGGACTTTAACCTGCTGGATGACCAGAGGCTACCAGGATCTGATCAAACACACAGCTTATTCAGACCAACTATGAGCAAAAGCGTGGTGTATTATCTAATTTCTTGTAGAGTATTTTTTTAAACACTGATCTTTGTAAGTGAAACACTATCTTTAATTGCAAAAATCAACAACAGGTGCTGGAGGAATAAAGTCTGCCTTGACGGGAAACACTTCTTTTATTGCAAACTTGCACAACAGGTGCCAGTAAAATACACCTGTGAGAGAAACGTCACCCAAAGTTCGTGGTTAGTAGATTGGCCACGTTAACTCCCACAATGTAAAGTTATTAGGGGACTGTTAGCAGTCACTAGCTTAACGTACAGCTACAGTTTAATGCTGGCTCATAGGGTATGCATAGCGCAGAGTACGCAAATACACTACCAGCATGTCAGCTAGCTACAGGAAAAACGGTTAGTAACCGTTAGCCATCAACATCGTGTTCCTGTATTGCTGTTTTAAGTCTTTAACAGATGGCACGTAAATGTGAAGACGCTGAGTGATTATGTCTGCTCACCACACACAAAGTTACCTGATATTCGACCTCCATCGTACCATTCTTTACTGCTGTTTGAAAGAAACACTCGGATCTTCCGGCTGGCAGCATAAACGTGAACTCGCTGTCTAGGCTCTGTCCGAAACAGCTCACAGACCCTAAACACCACCCAAACACTAGTGCAAGGGCGAGCAGCTGTCCTCTGCTCCCCTCTTTCCCCCGGAAAAGGTCCATGGTGAAGAAGATATTCCCCAAAACAGGGCTATCTAAGTTCAGCCATCTCCTTCGCATCCCTCTTCCGCAGTCGAACTTTGCGATGTTGCGATTGGACAGAGGCCCGCGAACGACGGCCGTGCTGTGGACCAATCAGAGGACGAAGAGTAGCAATCCTTCTCCAATCACTGCAGAGCTGATGTGTTCACTCAGAACCATCCAAAAGTATGACCCACTTCTGAGAGGAAGTGACCTGCTCCTGTTCCTGTGCTATACATTTTATGTATGAGTCTCATTTAACATTAAAGTTACACATAGTTGTCTTTTACCAAAACCAACTTAAGAGACAGTTTGGGGTGTGCAGGATGTTATTGCTTAACCATTACTTCAGTATTTATTAGGTCCTGGCTAACAGCCTTTGTCATGTATCACAATCAGGTTAAACTTGACAGTTCTTTCTTTATCTAAAAAAAAAATGTACTTACCAGACACAGGCCACAGGATGCAAGCACTTATTGGAGTGTCAGACACATGTTGTAGCTACTGTCACACTCTGTTAAGAACAGACCCATTCGATCATTTTCATATGTCACATGAAACAGCAGTAAGTAATAAACTTAATGATGGTTATACATTTTATTCAGGTGTGAGCTGCCAATCATTGACAGTAACATTAAATATTGTCAATAATTGCTAATTAGCATACCTAGCTATTACTAATTTTCACAACTGCAGCTGTGAAAAGGGTCCTGTGAGAAAATGAAAGTTTTGAGTTTGTACTGTTTATTAGTACATTTTTGGATTTACATCTTTACACTCTAGGGTGTGATGTGTAATGGCCATTCACTCAACTCACTACTGAGTTCACTCTTTCACTATTGCTCACATAATAGACACTCTCCAGGCCTTTTTTACACCAGATACTTTGATTTGTCATAGTAGCAAAAGCACAGGTATTACTGATAACATAAACAATGGCTCTGGTGTATTCAAGTGTTCCATTAAGGCATGACAGTGAGACTGTGAGCCAGCATGCAAAGTAGCAGGACCCTGAAACTGAAGCAGCCATCATTAATGTTGCTAATAAGAAAATAAGATATTTGTGTGTCAAATGGGATTGGGAAATGTTGTTTGGCAAAAATAGGTAATTATTTAATGTGTGCTAGGACATTTAGAATAAAACAGCCAGTAGAAGCAAGATGTTTTTTTTTACATTTTCTATTAATTGTCACTTCTGCGGTTCTATACATATGCATCTCTTTCTTCTCCTATAACCCATTATCGGGCAAGTAACTACTTTTGGTAATTTCCGCACATGTTAGATATCACGCCCACCCCTGTCTCAGTGAGTTCAAGAATCAAGAATTTCAGGGTCTGCAAGGTGCACCTCTGCATGAACAGCGAGCGAAACTGCTTTGTCAAGTACCACGAAGAAGTTCTAACGCCTAAAGTGGTAATGTGTGAGGTGCCTGTATCAGACAGACTGACAGTGGCCGAGACACCAAGACAAACAGACACTTATTGTGTTCCTCGAACCCTCACACACACACACACACACACACACACACACAGGTGCCTATATCAGCACTGTTGTTATGTTCTGATGTGATGTTCAAATGTTGTAAAACACATGTTTCTTGACAACACATGGTGTTTTTCTTGTATTTCTTATATAAATACTTATTGGTATTTGTTTTACCACTGACGGGCGAGTAATCCGATATGGTAACTTCATTGGCCTTGATTTTCTACAGGAAAATTAAAAATTTGGAAAAATGTTACAAAAGAAATAAA
>JAVQJD010101867.1:0-10026 GCA_036023655.1 Nannoperca australis
TTATTTTATTTTATTTTTTTTGTGTGTGTGTGATTTTCTGGATGCCCAGATTGGGCCGACATGCAGCCGGGTTTGCTTACCATTGACCCTGGGGCTTTATTCACCCAATAATTCTAATCATAGCTGCTTTAATGGATATTTAATTAACTATATCTCTGCTTCTTCCTTACAGGTGACTAAGATGCTGGCAGTAGTGGTGATCCTATTTGCTCTACTGTGGATGCCCTACCGGACCTTAGTTTTGATCAACTCTTTTGTGTCGACACCCTATCTGGATGCCTGGTTCCTCCTGTTTTGTCGAACATGCATCTATGCCAACAGTGCTATAAATCCTGTGATATACAATGCCATGTCTCAGAAGTTTCGCTCAGCATTTCGCGGGCTTTACCGTTGCCAGCGGCCAGAGGGAAATCAAAGGACGCTGTCTTTGATCCAGACCGGCTTTAGCACCGTTCGAGACCCCCAAACCAGCGCAAAGGCAAGCAGAGCCATCCTGGGTACTGCCACTGATATGACTACAAAGCAGAATGGAAGTGGTCATCAGGAAACATCAACAAATAATGGCAAGAAAGCAGAACATCCCATCAGCAGCCCAGCTACTCTCAGCTTTGGTGTGGAACCAACTTGTGATGAAGAGTTGGATTGGCCTGCAACAAATGATACCACAGTTCATTTTGCAGACAGACATACAACCAACGATAAGCAGGAAAATATGTAAACATTGCCATATCACCATATTGTAGGATATCTATGAATTTGTAAGTACCACTGAAATCCAATGAGAGAAAAAACTAATGTTTAGTTGAGCTTTTTTTCAGTTGAGCAGGATCCAGTTTAGGTAATGATAAAAGAGAGAAGAAACTTGCATTTATTTCATGATTCAAAAGTGGTATTTAAATTAAAAACTACTATATTTTTACCCTCCAAAAATACACAATGGACATTGTTCTCATAATGAACTAAGACTATAATGAATTCCTATAATATGTTTCCCCTTGTGACATAATGAAGGTTAGTTATTTTTACATGACACACTTTTGTGTATAAAAAAGAAGACAGGGATATTTTTAACATTGCCATCACTAATTAAAGCACAATGACTCTGGTCATGTTTTCTAATGTGTAATTAGTCAACTGTGATTCATTGCTGAGATACAGTATGAAATTGAAAAGAAACAGTCAGAGTAATGATTTAAAAAGAAACACACTTTCTATATTTTCAGTTCAATAGCTAGTACAGACTTAGAAGTGACGTACAATTCAGTTTATAAGATTTTTCAGTTCACCAAACAGTGTTAAAGGTGAGGTGGGTGATCCACTGCATATGCTGTATATTTTGACATTTCCGTTTAATTTGAAAATCTACAACACATAGTGATTGAAAAGAAAGGAATGACA
This sequence comes from Nannoperca australis, assembly GCA_036023655.1. Lineage (NCBI taxonomy): Eukaryota > Metazoa > Chordata > Actinopteri > Centrarchiformes > Percichthyidae > Nannoperca > Nannoperca australis. Next base: position 1,399 of record JAVQJD010101867.1, read on the forward strand.
GGGCACATCACGTTAAATAAGATTCAGGACACTGGACTGCTCTAAGAATGATATTCTGAGACTGAAAATGTTTGGTATTAGTTAATATTGCCGGAGTAGCTGGGATTATGGAGACACAAAGAGGGTGTTAGATGTCTAACACACAGTCAGCTTTATTTGGTGTGGAAAACATCAATACACTGACTAAAGTTAGATCTTTTTAGACCAATTAAATGGACACTTTGTTTATTCCAAAAGATTTGGAATATGTGTTGGCTGTTCCCCATGATCTGCATTGTTGTCAGAATGCTAAAGGATTAAATTCAGTATTTATAAATATTGTTTACCAAAATCCAATATTGCCCAATATGTAATTGTACTATGAGTGACACATCAGCTGAAAACATACCAAAGACATCTTAAATGTGCAACTATGAACTGAGACTTGGTCTGAGATGGTTATTCATATAAACCCTCCTCAGCCTGTTTATCCCTAAGACACCATGAAGAATGTTAACAAAAATACTGTATAGCTTGAGTGAGAGTTGTACATTGTACATTAATGTGCACTCCTCTGCCACTGACCCTAGCCAGCTGCTATAGCACTCATTATCAGTCACTAGGTAACAGGTAACTGTAGGTAACTACCTGTTAATTTTCTCTTTGCTGAAAGATGTCTTTTAATTCTGTGCTGCAAATTGGGTTCTGAAGTCAAGAGCCATGTTGAGAAATGTTGCCAATATTCAAACCAATCCATTGATTTATGATGTTTGGGCTTACAGGTTATGAATTAAACATGAAAAAAACAATTGCACAGCACACAAATCCAGCTCTTGTGTAGCCGTTAGCAGATTGTCTCCCACTCTAACCTGGGCGTGAGAGAGGTTGGGAGCAGCCAGCTTCCTTTTTACATTTATACATACATACATATATACGTTAAATAAAAATACGATTTCTTGTTCTTAGCAAGGCTTAACATGTCCCATCTGTGTACTGGACACGGATGAAATGTATATCAATCTTCCTGCAGACTCTGGATAAAGTGGCTATTTTCTAAAATGTTTACTGTTACTTGAAGTGTTTTTGTGTTTCTGCCTATTTCTTGTACATTTCTAAACTTCTTTCAATACACAGAAGCTGTTTGCTTTTGTGAGAAAGCAAGTATTAAAACTATACTTGTATGAAAGAAAATACTGGCCTTAAAATTTTGAATTTTATAAGCATCTGATTATGTCATTGTAATTGAATCACTACTGGCTCTAAATTATTTGTCTTTGAAAACCATACATTTTATGGTCAATTTCAAAAGCTTTATTTCCTGTATATAATTACATGATAGTAATTTTGATCCAGCATTACCATATTTGGGACTTGAATTTTCCATATGTCAGTGTTAAAAATGAAGTGGTATTCAAAAGTGATTACATTTCACAGTGAGGTTTTCAGTTAATTATAGATTTAAAGCTTTATGGCAATTACTTGCTTTCATAAACTTATCTTATAAGTCTTATAAGTCAGCTCACCCTTTAATTGAATTGAGAATACAGGTCATCTCAGCAGATTCTTGGCTCTATTGTGCTAATACTTTAGCACCTTAGCATACACATGTACATTGTATACACTGTGTTGAGTAATATTAGCTTTCTGGCATTATCTTTAATGTGAGAGAGTGTAGACAAAGTGTGAGAAAGTGAGTGTAAATAATAAAAAAGCGTCAGTTTAACATGAAGTCTGAAGAGATTAAACATATTTAAGAGGGAACTAAGAAAAGTCTAAGGGGTCTAACTGTACAAACTAAACTCTTGAAAAATGAGTGTCCAAAATGTTTTTGTTCTTGCTCATTCCAATTTCATTATAGTTAATGTTAATGCTTATGTACAGTGATTTAGGTGATATATATAAGTTACTATTGGAATGGTTTTACTGGTTTATGTTTCTTGGATCACTGAAATGCACTGTATGCCTACAGTGATCATGCTGAATCTCGTTGGCTTTTTGACAAAATTAATACACAAAATATATTTGTTTTTATGCTCCCAAAAGTTTACTTTCACAGGATAATTGAGCTTTTTCAAAATGTGCAATATTTAGCATTGCTAATATTAATGAAAATAAATAACCTGTAACATTTGCAGCCTAATTGGAACTTTAAGTTACATTAAATTGTTTCTGGGCAACTTAGGGGAAACACAACAAGCCGTTAACGCAACTATGACGTATTATCATCCTGTACAACTCCTTAGCTGCTAAATGCTCCAATATGTTTAGAATCTAGATGCTAACTTTTTCTGTCAGCACAAATGTTTGGAACTCCATGTCATGCTTACACTGACAGCATTTATTCAGTTGTTGTAAATAATAGTGGAGAAAGTCATTTGGTGATTAATTAATTATACTGTTATAAGTAAAAACATTTTCTTTGTAACCTTAATGTGTATATTTGTGGTTTAATTGATGTCATTTTAAAATCTTTATTTCACTATGTTTATATATGTCCTGGTGTGTGGTGTGTGGTGTGTGTGTGTTTGTGTGTGTGTGGGCGTGTGCATGCATTCCTTACAGGAAATAGAAGGGAGAGTACATACAAAGAGGGAAATGCAATTCAAGTACAGCTGAATACATTTTTCTTTATGGTTAACAAAGTTTCTGACGGCTACAAGAGAAATGAAAATATTTCATTATGTACAGTGCACTTGAAAATACAACCTGAAATGACTTAGACTGGATATTATATGTTATCATTATGGGTTATTATAGTGGCAGATAGTAGCATTGTAGAACGCACTTAGGCATGCTAGTGTGTGTGTGTGTGTGTGTGTGTGTGTGTGTGAGTGTCATTATTTAGCCCTGGAGAGCTGCTGTTTCGTTGTGTTTTAAATGTGCTGTAATTACAGTTTAAAGTGAAAGTGGCTTTATCTGTATTGTTGTAGCAAGATGATGTTTTATAATTTTAATAAATATGCAATGTGCTCTGGTCTGTTGTTTCATAGTATGCATTAGTAGTACATGGCTTTCTTTCAGTATTTTAACAAAAGTAAATAAAAAACATTTGTTGAAGAACCTCTCAGTCAGAACTCTGTTATATCTAACTATTACTAAAACTGCTGGCAATTTTGAATGGTGGTGTGGTGGATTTTATTTAATATAATATAATAAATTAAAGTAGGCGAGGTAGCACTACCCTCACTGATGAATGATTGTTAAGTTCAAGTCAAATCCACAGACAGTGTAAGTATAATTCAAAGGTTTATTTGCATCAATACAGAATACAAGTTAACCATGTTCATTTGAGAGCAACTCGTTAACGTGTTACTGTGTTTTATACCCTTAACTAGTTGTCACATATTCAATCCCTCGGGCACACTGGTACTGGATTATGTCATCCAAGCAGTTTCTTTTAATCAGTCGTCTACAATGAAATCTGTTATTAAAGGAATATTTTCAATTCACTCAACATCTTGCTTTGCCATACACTTCTCTTCAGCCAGGTCATTGTGACCTCTACATCCTTTTTTCCCAACTATCAGATGCATAAACTCAGCTATTCCCAGAGACTTGGTCAGAACCCCCCTGTTTTTAAGAACAATGTATTCTGATTCATAAAACCTCAGTTCACAACAGATGATCATGTAAAAAAGATAACAATCGAGACACAGCACAGCTGGTGGAACATGAACACCACACTGTGTGCAATCATTCAGACTGCATGGGACAACACTGTTCAGGTCAACCTGGACTCAGGATCAGCAGTCTGCTTCTTGCTGCCATTTTGCTACATCCTGTTATTATCTCATGCAATCCGACTGTAGGGACAAGTTCACTCGCATCCATACACAGTGCAGGGCCTCATCTTTTACGAGTACATTAAGTTATTATTTTAATAAATTTCCCACTTCCATAGTGGTTTTCTGAAACAGACACAGCATAACTCACAAGATGTATTAGATATAAGAGACAAGAGTCATTTACAGTAAAGTCAACTGTGTCAGTGAGTCACTGGTCTGGTTGAGTGTAATGGGCAGTACTGATTCTGGCAGTATGTAGTAAATTTAAACTTGCTCAAAGTTACAAGCCTTAAGATTTACATAAAATCAAACCCTGTTTTTGATGCTATTCATGGTCAAAGGACAACAGCCTTTTTCAGCATTTTTCATTTGTGGGTCAGTGTTTATATATAATGGGAATAATGGAGCAAGGAGCAGCTGTTGTACCCTTAAACAGGGGAAATAGTAACGATGAAGATGAAGAGACAAACACAGAGCTCTCATCTTCACTCATCTGTATTGAGTGAGAGAGGCCGATCCCCGAGGGATTACCGACAGGTCGACGAAAAATGTACCCACACAGGCAAGGATCTGTGTCTGCATTACTCTACAGCAACATACACATAGTAGTGACCAGTGCATACTACATACAGTGGGCACGGAAAGTATTCAGACCCCTTTAAATTTTTCATTCTTTGTTTTATTGCAGCCATTTGCTAAAATTGAAAAAGTTAATTTTATTTCTCATTAATGTATACTCAGCACCCCATCTTGACAGAAAAAAACAGAAATGTAGAAATTTTTGCTAATTTATTAAAAAAGAAAAACTGAAATATCACATGGTCATAAGTATTCAGACCCTTTGCTGTGACACTCATATTTAACTCACATGCTGTCCATTTCTTCTGATCTGATTATGTCATTGGTGTAGTTAATAATGTCTTTATTTCACAGTGAATTTTCTGGAATTGCAAAACTGACCTCACTGACTGACTGACACTGAGTTATGCTATCTGCTTGTCTCAGCTAAAACTGCAACGTGCTGCATTGTGTGCAGAGCGAGGAGCACTGTAAGCACACTACATCAATCTGCATGCGTGCATATACTGCATGTGTTTGTATATGTGTGAGCATTTGTGCAGCTGCGCCCTTGCTTGTACAATTACCCTTGTGTGTGTGATGTATGCATGTCGGTGTATGAATACATAAGTGAGAACGATTCCCTATGTGTTGAACGCATATCACAATGAGCGAGCAGAGAACAGCTCCGTTCTGTACGTTTGGTGTACACACATCTCCACACACATCTCCACACACACACACACACACACACACACACACACACACACACACACACACACACACACACACATTCTGTAGGGAAGAAGCAGTGGTGCATCCCAGCCCATATTTCACCAGCAGGGGATAATTGTGCCATTTCTCAACGAGTGGCGGAGACTCTATTTACTGCATGCTGCGGTGGGGTCGGTGGTGGATATGAACTGATGAGCTCCGAGAGGAAAACTACCAGCTCACACACATAAATACAGATTCCACATGAGTACACACACACACACACACACATACAAATATGCACACACAGAGACAGCACTCACCAATCAGTGTATTGTTTCCCCTTCGCAGATAAACAGGCCATTTTAGCTATAGGGATCCATAATCTACTGCAACAGAACAGGACTACCGTGCATTGTTTGATCACACTGAGACACTCTCAAGTGCACGAGGTGAACATGGAGCAGTGAGTGTTCCTTTGATTAGAGAACATGCAGAGCTGGGTTAGCAACTGCAGTATTTGAGTGTTTGTTGAGAAAGAAACTAGAGAGGATTTACAAGTATGAATTGCCAATTTGGGTATATAATCCTCAATCATGGAATATCTAAAAAACATTTACAATAGGGATATATTTTCAGATTTAACTGAGAAACAAATCCTTGATTAAATAACCAGATGGCAATTAGCAGTGGGTGATACTGACAAACTCTAAATTGTTGATATGAATGTACAACAACAGGAAACACTGAATAACGTGTGACTAGTAATGAACTAGTAATGTGTGAATGTGACATCCAAACAAGCATGTCATATTCTGAGCTAGAACACTCAAAAACATATACATCAATCAATTATAATGGAGATTAGATTTAAGATATGTGTCAATAATAAGACAATAAAAGCAGAGATAATAATGAATTGTATCTCACAATACTGATGTTATATTGATATGTTGTTCTACCTATGTTCCTGTATACCTATGTGTTTGTATGCACACAGGTGAAGCCCTGCTTCAGTACTACAGTAAATGTTGTATGCTTTCAGTTTGGGAAGCAGTTAAAAAGCTTGGTGCTTTTGGCACAAATTGGGGGAAAGTTCTCATTAAAATTTTGTTTGGAGTCTGGGGAAGCAGGAGACAGTAGCTATCCAATGCCAACTCATCACTGCTTGCCTCATTAAATGTTAAAGATGGCTCATCAATGCATCCTTTCTGCGGTCTAAACACACACCACAAAGACACAGCAGTAAGATGAAAAGGCAAGGTGGAAGGAGCCTGCGTTGTGTCCATAATAGAGACATACTGGAAACGGATGGAGAATGTGATCAGCATGTTCATATATATGTGTGTGTGTGTGTGTGTGTGTGTGTGTGTGTGGCTGTGGTTGACCCTGCTGGCGGCTCCTTCGCCTCTCTGCCAGGCAGTCCTGGGGAAGCTTTGATGTGACAGAGGCAGTCCCTGTGAAGCGCAGGTTTAACACTGTGATGCTGTGGCCGGGATGCAGAGCCTGTCTCCACTAATCCTATTTCAATCACTCTTGCAGCCTCTTATCTCTGACTCCGCTGGCCCTCGGCCCTCCCTCCTCCTCCTCACAAATCTTCCCCTCTCTCTTGCTCCTCTCTCTCTCTCTTAATGTCTCTTTACCATCCTCTCCATTTCTCTTTCCTGTACTGTATCTTTCATTTCTCTTCTTTTGCCTCTCTCTTCCTCCTCCCTCCTAATAGGAATCCCATGGCAATCATTCTGATGCAATATCAGATCAACCCTAAGAAAAGAAGACGTCAGAAATGCAACTGCCTGTATAAAAAACAGAGGCTTTATGAGCTATTTTAAGTTGATGAAGAAGCACAAATTGTGGTGGATGTAAAACATGTCATTCGTTTGACAGCTGTCTGGGCACTGAAATGGGATAAAATTGAAGATGAGCAGAAAGCTCAGCTACGTTTTTAAGAGGACATCTGCATGCACACGAATGACATCCCAATGCCGCGTTTCTTTCTTTTCTCGCTCTTTCGCTGGATGAAACGATCCAGACGTATCTCATTTCCGTCATCAGAGCTGGGAAAGTGAAGTGGCTCTTTGCTGTATGTGGGCCGAGAGAGAGAGAGCTGGCCAGAACCACGACACGTCACTGTGGCGCTGCTGGTACACAGGAAAGCACAGCGCTGGAAAGGATGGGTGGACCACCCAAGCGTGGTGCTGAGACCTTGACCTCAGCCTTTGGACACACTCTCCAGAGGTTTGTGTGTGTGTGTGTGTGTGTGTGTACCATTATACAACACAGCAGTAGGTTGATGAAACCTGAACCAGGATCTAAGACCACTTTATCCTATCTGTACTCTTCAAAGGACTTTCTATATATGCTTGGTTAAGTGTGAGTCTGTGTCTGTGCCTGCAAATGTACCGTATCTGCATATGTCCAACGGTTTCTGCAGCTGGAGACTTGAATATAGTATGTGTATCATTTGAGTGAACTGGTTCCCACTCTTTGAGGAAGTTAAAAGAAGCAAAGAGAAACTAAGCAAAAAGAAAGAAACACATGCAGATAGGGTTAGGCCGCCCTGTGTTCAGCTGTGAGGCTGAATTGTATAAAAGCAGAAAACTCTGCTTCACGCCTGTTCAGCACCTTTGGAACACCTGTGCAGGGCGGATGAGGCAGGTGCAAGAGGCTCACTATGGAGAACAATAACTTCGATTCATCAGCTCTTAAAATAATTAGCAGAATATAGATAGTGTGGCTGAAAAAGAAAAGGTGCCTAACTAAGAGTTCATGTAGGAGCAGGTGCAGCAGACACCCACATCAAGACGTACTATTGGCTTTGTGCAACAAATATTATCCACAGGGGTTTTGTAGGCTTAAGGAATACATTGTTTTATTACAAAAAATGTGTAACAATGATACCATTGCCCTTGTCAGTAGCACAGAGCAGCATTCAAATATATTATTTCTATTATTTAGTTCAGGTAGTGAGGACCAAAACACCCACTTCCCACAAATAAGCAACTGTAACAAGTATCAGCTGATGAAATTGTAATAATAAGTTTGTAGGATGAGCCAATCCACTCCGTCAGCCAGTTTTAGTAAGCCGCAGGCTGAATGTCTTTCTGATATCACAGATTATAACTTCTTTCTTGTTTTTAGATTTGGAATAGGCCAATATATGGTCAAGTCCCCAATGTTTTCTGGCCAGCAGTAGGTAAAACAAGTATCGTGTTCACTCCAATCTTCAGTAAAGGTATTTGCAAATATAGTTAAAATGCCACCTATTGTAGTCACACTCGAGATAACCTAGAATTCTACAGGATGTGTTTTATTTTGTTAAGTCTTTGATGCTAATGCAAGAGACAGGTGTCACTGTGGCAGACACACGGAGAGGACAGAGGGGGAGAAAGAAGATGGAAAAGAAACATGACTTCTTTATACTTTTATATCAAAGATAAAGGAGAAACAGGATGTAAGAAAGAGCAAAATATAAAAAGGGATGACAGATAAAAATGGAAAATCTCAGACAAACACTCAGGCATTCATACAATCGAGTGCGATATAAAAGGTAAAGATATATATATATATATGTATATATATATATATATAT
>JAVQJD010101868.1:0-12884 GCA_036023655.1 Nannoperca australis
GTGGCACTGACCTCCCACATCATGAAGGCCCTGGAAAGACTCGTCCTGGAGCAGCTCCGGCCCCTGGTCCAAACATATTCGGACCCTCCCTCTACACCTCTACACCCTCTATTTTCTACTCTCTTTTTTCAATAACTTTATTGAGCATTGTAACTGTATCAAAAAGCAATTTCCCTTCTGGGATTAATAAAGTATTTCTGATTCTGATTCTGACAAGCAGCTAAGATGACAAAATAATATGTATTTGTTCAACACATTACAACAGCACAGCTCGTTGAACAAAAGCAATCTAGCTCAAACATAACATCACTGCTAAGTAAGGAAGTTATGTGTAAAGAAACTTACATTCGTATCGACTTTCTCTGGTCTCCTTCGGCGGACTTCAAAACAGCCTCTCTCGTTAACTGACGGCATGTTGCCAAGCTGTCAATCCGATCAAAACTGGCCAATAGAAACGTTTTTCAGCATAGGTCCCGCCCACGGAATAAAGCGGAACCGGAAGCAAAACTTTTAGATTCGTAAGCAAAACTTTAGGGTTCGCAAGCAAAAGTGTGGAAAGTTTCTCTCTCAAACCATTTTTTGGACTGCTTTAAAAAAGAAACAAAAATCGCTCCATATAATACAGCATAGACTAGACACAAAATAATTTGATGATATATCAGTTAATATTTAGTAAAGTTACAGAAACACAGTTCATTCAAGAGATATATTGAATCATGAATCCTGTCTCAAAACTGTACACAGTTTACAATGCACACCATGCATTTGTTTCTGAGAGAAAAACAAATGCTAGCAGCAATTCCATTGCAATGCAATGAATTGACCGTGATAAATGCTGGTGTGACCTAACCCTTAAATGGACTTGGTCATGAAGTTTCACTGTATTCCTAAAATGTCCCACAATACAGTATGTGGCATTTCTGCATTAGGAATTATGTGGTTACATCAACAGTACAACTATATGACTGTTAAAGTATAGTAAACTATGGCATACTGTGAGCACCTTGTTAACTCCAGGAAATGTAATGCTCATAAGACAAAGTTAGACTATTTAGACAGCTCTGTAATGTAATAGCAAATATATTTGTGCATCCACGGGAAAAACAGCCAGTCAGAGGGAAGGAGACACAGAGACAGGGTGGAGAGAGGGAGAGATGGAAAGAGAGGGAGGCAGGTTGGGTCTGGGGATGAGTGTCTGTGTTTCCGGCAGCCTGCTCTCACAGCTCAATAATGATAAATAAGTCAACCTCCCCTCTCCTCCCCTCAACCCCTCTTCCTGCTCCTGTCACACACACCCCTCATCTGTTCATCTACACCCCCCCTACACTCCCAGTGGTAATGAAGCAACAGTAGGTACTAGCTGACAACTGTGCAGACCAGAGTTTCATCTATATTCATTCTGCTATAGTGGGACACCACAGTAAGACCCCTTCTGCCTCTGAGAGACAAAACAACATCCATCCATCTCCCTCTCTCCCTCTACCTGCTCACTACCTACTATCAGTCTCACCAGCAACCAAAACTTTCCTCATTCAGCAGCAATGGCCCACCATGTAAGAACCCTTAAACACTATAACATCTTATGATGTAATATGGAAGCACTTGGCTGTACACGTGTAAAGCACTTAAAAACAAGTGGAGCCACTGTTAACACCTCACATTTCTTCCAGTTACCATGTCTATAATGACTTAAGAAAGAAACACATGCACTTATTGCTGAAGTTAAGAAACACAGGGTCCCAGCTAAAATAAGACCAGGTCAATATCTAATCATCATTGTCCGGATGCCAACATTGATACATTTCTTAACACATTTTAGGACACAGCTTTATCACTGGAGAAATGTGTCATTTTGTTATACTATTATACCAACAAAAGTCATGATTTATCAATGTACTGTTTTGTGACTGACTACTATTAGAGGGGAAGCATAATTAGGAGAAAAAAGAAAGCAAAAAAAAAAAAAGAGAATTCCAGAAAGCCAACAAAAAGGAAAGCACTATCTATATTTCTGCTTGTGTTTCTACTCCATCTACTGTACGTGTGTGTCTAGAGGGTCCTAATTGCTGCTGAGGTCAGGCTGCTGAGCAGTAAAGGGTTGTGTTTGATGCAGGTAAGAGTATGTGTGTGTGACTGCTCTGCATGCCCTTGACTTGCAGCTGGCAAACAAGGCTTTAGGCCCCCACAGCTGCCTCATCATTACTGTTCACAGGGATCCCCTACGTACGATCCACTCGTACACACACACACACGTACACACGTACACACACATACACGTACGTACGTACGTACACACACACACACACACACACACACACTCGCAAGCACACAGTGAGAGAGACTTAGTCACAGCTACACAGGCACAGACACAAAAACAGACACACGCAGACATACACAGAGACACTCACCCCTTCCCGCAGGCTCCTCATTAGGCCTGTGTAGGCGGCAGCGGGAACGAACCACAGTCCCTCTGGGGAGCCTCTCTTCGCCTCCTGATAGAGAGACATAGAAAAGACAGGGAGAGAGGGTGGGGGGGGGCGAGGGCGGTGAAGGAGTAGAGTGGGATAGAGAGAAAGGCAGAGAGATAACGTGAAGGAGATGCAAGTAGAGAGGAGTGAGAAAAAGGGCAAGAAAGGGCCAAGTCGGGGAGGGGAGAAGGGAGCAAGAGGAGCCATGACATCTTGATTAGTGGGGTTCCATGTCTGTGTGTGAACATACACCAGACGGGCATCGCGTCATCAAGTGCCTATCACCAAAGCTGCGCCCCCTTTTGGGGGAAAAAATTGCGCTGTCATATTGCGAGAGAAACAGAAAATGCAAAGAAGCTGTTGAAGAACCCAGATCTCCAGTTCTCCATCCTTTCTGAAAATGAAAGTGGTGCCTAAAGGAGAACTTTAAGGCTTCAAGCTATCTTCAAGCTTTATATGTAGAATAGCCTGTACCCATCCACTGCTGAGGAAAGTATGAGCCTCTAGAGAAAGGTAATTCTTCATTTTGGCAGCAGTGTAAATTCCTTTTTGATTACACTAAATATGAATTAGCTTCTGTCATTTAAATTATGTCGAATAAGAAAACTAGAAACAAACGCATTAATAACCAAGGCTTTCACACTGAGATTTGACGCACATTAGATACACAAGTATTCACTGTCAGTGATGTAAATAGCTAAATTATGCTGGTGACAGTTATCAGTAGTAACTCTCACCAGCATAATTTAGCTTGGGTGGGAGGCTGCTGGAGTACAGTCATATAGTACAGCAGCATCAGACGGTCATCTCAGGCTAGCTCAAACAGTTGGCTATTAACAAGTTGGTTATTTACAGCAGCACTTAGCCTAACGATACTTGGTGATTGAATCAAATACGTATAAATGTCTGGATAGGCAATATCTGGCCACTGTGTTGGATCATTCATGGGGAGAAGATGCAAGAGGCATGACAGCTGCCCAAAAAGGGGAAAGGATGTGACATACATAATTGTTACATATTAAAAGATTTCATTTACAATTATATGAAACTGAGAAAAGCAGGTAAACTGTTCTAACCGGAAAAGTTTAGCATTTTTGAGTAATTACCTAAATGACAACTAACAAAATTGTTTTCATTTTTTTGTTGTAATTTGACTCGTCAATTATTGATCTGATTGTAATGAATGTGTCGTTCTTTTCCTGACAAAATACACCAGATAATATACCACCACTGTCTTACATTCCTCATAATTCTGATTATTTCAAATATTATTTTCATCTTTTCATGAAACAATGCCCCATTCCATTGCTACTGTGCTAGGCTCTAGGCTATATCTAACCTTGAGGATAAAGACTGGGCACTGGAGGCTATAGCTAATCGTTGTCATTGACTGGTGCTGCAGAGGAAGAGAGGAGCAAAGCAGGTAGTTTCACCTGGGGACACTTAAAGGGCCATTCCATACTCATACAAAACGGTTTCTCCTGCTATTAAACAGCAAAGTGATTCCACCTGTCTGGATTAATTCACATCCTGTGTTTAGGATTTTCATTAGAAATGGGAGTAATGATGGTATTACTTACCACTGATGCTGTTCAAATAACTTCAATATTATTGTGTATTATTGTACTATTATGTACTATTTCTGCAAAACTTTTGTTGTCATTTGCAGTCATGTACTAACATAGAAAATATTTTCACCATGCTCAACTGTACTCATCATATTGGAATAGTCTGACACGTTTTTATTTCAACCTTGAAACTATTGGTCCAAAGTCCAATAAAGATTAATATTTCTGTGTTTGTCAAGGTTGTAAATAATATCTAACCTTAAGAATAGAGGCAGCAATGAAGCTGACCATTGACACTGCACAGAAAACGCACCACACAGCCGACCTACCAGTCCACCAGTGGACTCTTAAAAGACAAATCAAATAACTACTGGGTTTTTAGAGCTATCAATTCCTATACTGATACTGCTGGAGAAAAGTCAAATTCTCAAGTCAAAACTGAAATCAGGGACATGTCTGAGATAGAAGACCACACATCACTGAAAGTTGTGCTAATCCTTGTCATCGACTGAAAAATTCAAAAAGCTGGAGCTTTTCTAAATCTAATCCTCAATCCAAAGCCAATATGGTAGCCTTACCACAAGAATATACTACTAGCCATAGCTGTCTGCGATTCTTAGAGCTCTACCAGGGATATATTTTGGCAGCATATCAACAACACAGTCAGGTGCAAGTCCATGAAAATATTTAGAAATTCATCTTTTACTATTCTAAGAATAACAGCCAGAACAGGGACTGTACAACACAGGTAACATTAGCTATTCAATGCTTCAGTTACTGTTTCCTGTACAAGTTATAATTACATTACAGACCTTTTAGACAGACTTACGAGGAAATTATTACAGTTGTTTAGCCTTCTTGTTACAATGATGCAGTTGCTTCTCTGCAACACTTCTGATGTACAAATATATTTAATGCTTCACAGCAGTAAATTCTCCATTACCTCTCTATTAAATCCTCATTTACTCAATTACATCTAATGCCTCATTCACTAAATTGAGGAGTTACTCAAATCAAGTATACATTGTCACTCAAAAACTAACCCAGATTTATTTTTATTTGTTAAGAACACACTGGCATCAATGGAAAAACACCAACTCTTGAAGGAACTGAAAAGTCAATTTATGAAGAGCTTCTACAAAACACTGATGAGATTTTCCATGGCTTCAGGAGAGTAATAAGTTCAATCAGGCAAGGGGATTGATTTTTGAAGGTTATCCATCAGTCATGTAAATAAAAATCTTACACTTAATCAACTTGCCTGACTAGATTGAGGTTAACCAGAAATAAATTGGGATCACCTTTTCTAATGAAGTCAAATGAGGCCTCCTCCACTCTCTCTTGTAATTTTCAGGGCTGTGGGGTCAATTCGCTTTCAATTCCATTTAGTCAGCATGTTAATTTAAACTCCATTACCTAATGACAGAGCACTTAGTTTCATTCATTTCACTCAAGATTGGTCTTTTTCACAGAAGTAAGTATTTTGATCTTTCTGGCATCTGGCCTCAGTGTTGTGCTCGAGTCACTTTGACTTATTAACTGTAAAGAAAGCCATTCCCCATTAAGTACTTAGTCAGGAAAAGAGAAACTTTTCTCTAAAAGATGATTTTCACTTTCCACATGTAAGCAATCTCTTGGGGGCATCCTGACATCCTATAAGTATAAGGTGAACACAACATTATGGGCTAATTTGTTTTATGTGTGGTTTGCACATTATTTGCAGAGCAAACTAGAGATAGACTTTACATTTTGGCAGCCTACTATTGTTTTAGGTTGTGATTTATCAGCAGGGTGAGCAGCAAGGATCATTGCACTGACTATTTGTCACAGTATGTATTAATGCAATGAATTTAATTACTTTTTCAGATTATTTTATTAGCAGGTCTAGTATGTAGTAGTAGGCTTAAGCAATATCGAGAGTACTTGTCTGAAATTTAATTAATGACATTAACACTGCAGGATACAGATTATATCAAAATGAAATCAGCAGTCTCTGAGAAGCCCAGATTGCAGATTTAACTACTGATATATTCTAGTGTGGTCAGCTTAAGTGACTTAAGTGACAAAAGGGCAACATGTCAAATTCAATACCTTAATTAGACTAATAACAAGAAATCAAAGAGTAAGAAATACTTTCCCAGAGTTTTGTATCAATGCATAAGTCAGTGAATGACAGAGAAAAGTTTTCTCAATGTAAACAGCTGGAAACTCTTTGATTTCTTGTCAATACTTCAGCCTACTGTATATTATACTACTTATTTAAAAGTAGTTGTAGTCATAAAGTGCAATCCTACTAAATAAACTGTATCTCATTGTTGTTGAAAATTTTGGAAAATGATTATATATGCATAGTTGACAACAATAGCATTGTCTTCACATATCTGCATTTCCCCAAATATTGTATGACTTGCCAGAAACAGATGGATTTTTGAATAAGCCAATGGTCAGAAACTTATACCAAATAACAGAGTTATTACAATTCTGATCAGAAACCACCAGATATCACATATCACTGTCTCATAAAAGAACAATACAAGAAAAATAATTTAAAAAGGTAAAATATGCAGTTTATCTCCTTATGAGCTAAGGAACTACTTCCCTTTCTATGCATGTAAGCCAGTGTACCCACTTTTCAATAATTTTGTGGGTGTTTGGATTCATTAATATGTTGTCTTTAGATCTATAAACTACAGTTTATACTACATCTGTGTGTCTTTACATCTGTCTTCTCATATTGGCTTCTGTCATGCAAAGTCTACCTGAGAGGCGATGAAATAAAAAAATTAAAAAAAGATTTACCACAGTTGAATCAACAGCTCTCTAAGGTTGTGTCAATAACATTTAAATATTTAGTACCAGTTACAATTTTACAAAGGTAGTATTCCTTTACATGTAGTCCCAGAATATAACAGGACTTAAAAATTTGAGACAAACTCATCATATTAAATGTGGTTTCAAATATATGATTATAATCTGTTATTAAGGTTCTTCAGACATCTCTGCTTAATCTCAAACTTCTACTGAATGCTGACAAGACAAAACGTGTTTTACTCTCAGGAACCCATAATTCTAATGTGTATCTCTCTGCAATCCATTCACTTTATGGTACTGAAATTGCCCAGTCTTATAAATACCTGTGAATTGGGCTAGACATCAATTCACACCACAAATAACAAAGTAGACCATGACCTCACTAATGTAGGGAACTTTTCATCAGTATTCAATAGCAGAAGATATTCTGTGTACAGAAAATATAAAATTTTAAATAAAGCTACTGGGATGAATCATTTTTATGACCATAAAATGAGAAAAACTAAAGAGAGGTACAGATAAAAGCAGTAGGTTAAAGAATGAGGAGGAGAGGATATAGTGATAAATGGATGGAACAACAATTAAGAGGAAGAGGTAATGCATAAAGAGACAAAAGGATTAGTGAAGAAAAGAAATAAGTAAAGAAAAAAAAAAATAAGGGAAAAAGGTTGGGAAAAAGGGAGAAAGACAAAACCAGAAAGAGAAAGATATGAGTTGGGCAGCAAAAACCACAACCTCACTGAAAACTACTAAAATATACACACATACACACCGAAATACATGTTAAGGGACACACATATGTATGTATGTATACACAAACAACCCACATATATTCAGAACATTAAGTAAATGCACACACATAACTAGGTACAGACATTCATGCAATCATATGCACATTTAAGAAATGCACACCACGCTCAGACATGCGCGCGCACGCACACACACACACACACAGTTAAGTATATGCAGACAGCCTTGCTGGCTGGCTGCTTCCTGGCATTAGCATTACTGCCAACTTCCCCCCTCTGTGATATGATGCAAGTTCTGCCTCACTCCTCTATCCCTTCCTCTAACTTCTCCACTTTTTTCAATCTCTCACTGTTATCTCTTCTTCCAATATTTTCTCTTTACTTCTTTGAATTACCCTCTATGTATGTATCCCATTTGATCTTCTCCCTCTCTCCCTCACATACATCTTTCTCACTGGCTTGCTTTCAGCCTCTCACCTCCTGTCTCTCTTTCTCGTTGTAGGGTGAGAAGTGGTAACAGTCTGTTTGTCATGCTCTCTCTCAAAATATTCTCTCAAGTTATTCTTTCCTTTTATTTCTGCCCAAGAACTGTGGTGTGTCCTCATGCTGAGCCATCGATGAGCATGGTACGCTATTTGTTTGCCACTGGAATCCTGAGTAGGTCTGAACATTATTTCCAATACACTTTGAGACTAGGACAGATGCCAAAGTGTTTTAGTTCACCATATCTCAACGCATACCATTGCAGTTGTGTCACTATTAATTCACTGTTAATGAATGAATTATTACATTTTTTAACAGCACAAATTACATGTGCTGTTAAAAAAAACTACTATTGGTTTTCTGCCTCTTTCCCACATGATTTCTCTTTTTTCTTCTCTCTCACTGACTTTCTAGGTTGAACCAACTAATAACACAAATGGCTGAGTGGGGAGTTGAGATTCTGGGGTGTGTTTGAAACTGGTCACGCAGCTGCTCTCAGGCAGAGGGTGCTGAAAGGCACCTCTGTGCAACGAGCCAGAGTGAAAAAGCAAACAAATACACACAAAACAATTTTTCTTCCCAGAACACATTATCATTATCTCAGCGTCAACACTACCTCAGATCAAATAATGCACCTGAATGCACACAAGGAAACATAAACATATGCACTTAATTAACATTCATAAACAACACTCATATAGTGGCGCAGAGAATAAAAAGACATCCCAACACAGCACACGTGTATTGCACATACACACACAAATATGACACATATAAACAATGCACATGGCATACACGTCTACACTTGTGACAGCCAGAGGTGTAAAGAAAGACTACAGAGAACAGGCTGGTGGATAATCAATCCTATGAAGATGGAACTACTTTATTGCTAATACAAGCTTTGTCTCTGCTAAGGTGAGAGAAGAGATTGGCCTGTATAGCAGTATTGCAGCATTGCAGTCAGAGGTAACCATCTTATTTACAAGCACCCAGCTTTCCACCTAAAATTGCTTAACTTTCTAAATTTACATGCTAGCTTTTATGACCTATGATTGACCCATGACAATGATACATATGTTCTGTGTCCCATGGCAGATATGACATACTGCATGTCAAATGGTAAAACAAGACAACACATGCATGGCTCAAATTTACATAAATATATGTATTGCTGTATTAATGAATCTAACACAAAATGTAGATATGTTGGATGTAGAATAGTGCAGGCTTTAAGAATAACATCACCAGATATCTGCAGGAAACAATACGGCAACATGTTCTTGACCAGAAGCATAGGAATCTATACTGTACTGTATGAATGGTTTTCATCAAAATTCAGTCAGATATTAACACAACACAAGTGGTTCAAACTCTCATATTTGTCTTGCAAGAGGTATTCACAAAAGTAGTGTCTTCCTGGAGCCAATGCCCTCTGAATGTGTGTTCCTAAAAATTGCTGTGAGTATTTAAAATGTGTTAAGACTCCATATCCCCATAAAACACCATGCAGTGAAAGCTTCACTGGCTAAACTGCTGTAAAAGCCACAGAAAACTTTATAAGTCATGATAAGTGAAGGGGAAAATGTTATCTAGTAGGTTTTGAAAACACAGCTTCCCCACGTTGCATAAGGAAAACAGCAAGCTTGTGTTAGTAACATTAACCCAGAACATTTTATTCTGATTTAATTCTATATAAGAAGAGAGACAGAGAGTGAGGGACAAAGACAGATGGACGAGAGTGAGAGAATAGAGAAAGCAGGCGGACAGACAGAATGGAGAGAGTGAGACAGAAATAGAGACAGACAGGTGTGTGTGCGTGTGGGTGTGTGTGCGTGTGTTGGGGGGTGGTGGTGGTGTGATAGAAGCATATAGCAGTTACCATAGTAACTAAGCCCAGCCCTGACACTCCAATCAGCAGGACTGCAGCAGGAGAACCCCTGCTGAGACAACACACCACACACACGCGCTGCAAAATGCAAGTACTGTTTCATGCTGTTTCATTGGTCATCTGTTACCAACACTATAACATAAGAATACAAACAAACACATAACATTTGCATGCATGCACACACACACACACACACACACACACACACACAGAGAAACAACAACACAGAAAACTACATACACAGGACCCCTGAGAGAGAGAGAGAGCGAGAGCGAGAGAGAGAGAACCCCTTGTTGTGGGTCATAGACACAAACAGAGAGACACGCAGGCACAATCGTACAGCTTTGTCCTTTTCTTAACAATTTGTCATCCTACGGTAGCTGTGGAGAGGTAGCGGATAAAATGTTCCGCCATTTGTCTTTAACAAACGCACGGAAAAAACATTGCTATGCCACAGTCGGCCATTTTGTAAATCGCTGTGAAGACTCAGTAGCAGTAAAGTGTCATAACAAGTGGAGAAAAAGAAAATTAAAAGACAAACCAGGAAAGGGAGCGGATGTGGGATCAGAACTATGTAGCCAGAATGGATTTTATTCTGAATAAATAGATGAAGAGACAAAGAAGAGTAGACAGAAGGTGGAAAAATATAGGCTAGAAAGACGTGTTTAGTTCTGTTCAGGATGAAAGGATCAAATAAGGGAGAGAGGCTCAAGATCTCACCTCAATACAAAACTGCTTTTACTTTGAATTAGTTCAGCACCATTCTGTTTGAACGTGTGTCTCTTTGTGTGTGTGTGTGTGTGTGTGTGTTGGGGGGGCATAGTAAAGTATCTGAATTGCCTGTGTGTGTCTCTGTCTAGTAAAATGTGTGTGTAGATACATTTGTCCTATTACTTTGGAGCATTTTAATATGATTATGGGTATTACAGTGATGTAGCTACATGCACTCAGTTGCCAGTTTATTAGGTAAACTAAAACTAATGCACTAATTTTGCATTACTAATTCCTAATGCATTGTTTTTGTTGAAACTGTGTTAGAGAAGTTTTGATCCAACTATGTGGTAATTTTGGAGGCTGCAGTTTTTGGTGCAGTTGCTCAACTGGGGAGACTAAATAACGGGAACACTACACTGTATAATGCAATACAAATAAACAGCACCACAAACTACATCTGCTAAAATTACCATTGCAGTTGCAGAGAGAGAGAGTTTTCAGTATCTCTGAGGTTAATGAAAGACTTGTGTCATGTAGGTTTTTAATGCCACCTGCTGGTACACACACAAGTTAGAGTGGAGAGAACAGGTATTCCCATCAACATCTTGTGTTAGGGCAGATATTCCCGTTCATGTTGGGCTGGAAAAAATTGTTCTACAAATCTATAAAATTACAAAAAGTCATAGCTGTGACTTAGTGTAAATAAAGAAACAATGTATAATGTATGCTGTACTGCATTCATTGTTATATTTTATTTTATGTTCTTATGCAAACATTTGTGTTCGATTATGTGCTCCGGCTGGTATGTACTGCTACCTCATGGTGCAAACTGGTAATGCAAGTTTTATATCCTCAACATATTGTGTAAAGGTTTGGGAATTCCCATTTAATTGTTTGTTATTGACCACTCTACCACTCACCTACTTTTGGAGTAAAATTGACAACAGAATTATTTGTTCTATGCTTTAGCAGTGCTAGTATTGCTCCTGAACTAGCCACTTAAGGCTGAATGACATATACTGTAACCCCAGTCTGAGTGAAATTCAAAACTAAACGTGAGCTTATATATATAATATTATATATAATTTTCATTTACATAACAAAACTGTGTGCATGTGTGTGTGCCAGACCTCAGAAACAGGACTGTCCTCTCCAAGTTCCGTACAGTGCAGAGCCAGAAGACCCATCACTCTGAGAACCTTGCTCCGCCTGAAGAACATTTTCATTTTATTTCATTTAATAAATACATAGTGTTTCTTTTCTGTTTGAATATTAACACAGAACAATCAATAAAAAGTATTTCATGTCTAAAGTGTGTAACCTCCTAAAAAAACAAAAGAGCACCAGAACTTTTTAAACACATACTTTGTTTTAGGAAGAGGGAGAAAGAGGTGTGCTATCCTCCAAGTGCTTGTCTGCTGTTTGTTACTTTATCGCAGCCAAAACAAATCACAAATGTTTGAGTGCCTTGCATTTTGGGCATCCGAGTCTCAGTAGCTTGTAGTATTTTTTTTTTGTACGTTTTTATTTTTACTGTGTATCTGTATTAACCACTTCTCAAACATTCCTGCAACATTTCAGGCATACAATGATACTACCTGGTTTATAAAGAAAATACATAAATAATGTACTTACACCTCCCAGTTAGGAGCTTGTCGTAATTGCTGGGTCAATACCGGTAGCTGAAGGAAGGAGAGAGAGATGAGAGAGACAAAAAAAAAAGATTTTAGATGCATTATGAATTTTAATAGGCTTGTTTAAATTTGCTATATTTGTATACCCTTAAGTAAAACAATTCTACCGTTTTTTTGTCATTTTTGTAGCCCTGACTAAGTCTTTGGGGCTGTGTTCTTGTCACTGCACTAATGACTAACACTTTAATAATGAGTAGCTGGGAGCAATAGCAAGAATCTTATGCCTGTTACATCGTCCTGGTGAAGCTCTTTGCTTACAGGTAAAATCACATGGCTGGCAAATGTGTCACAAATAGAGCACAAGGACCAGGGATTGTAGAAAACAAAAAGTGATAAACTTATATTATTATATTTTTTATAAATAAAAGCGGCCGTGCAGTTGTTGCTCTCAGCTGACTGCAAGTGAAAGTACTTCCAGAGCTAACAAAAACACCAAAAACCTCTCCACCAGCACATTTGTGGAGGGCACGACACCAACAAGTCAACACCAAACAAAAAACCCATAAGTA
>JAVQJD010101869.1:0-22535 GCA_036023655.1 Nannoperca australis
AATACAAATAAAAAAAATGCAATAAAAATGTGAAGAAATATTATAAAGTTGAATAAAATAAAGATAAAAAACGGTACAATATATCTTTATGAATGGCATACTGTATGACAATATACTAAAACATCGTTGTAATAAAATTAAATCTGTTATAATGTTGACAAATACTGCACATTAAAACACTTAAAAAGATCCATAGATCTGCTTACAACTACATTATACAATATAGAAAGAACCACCAAACACAAAGTTTGACATGTTTTGAGCACTGTATTAATTTATCTGTACTCACCCATATCACAACCATTACCTATCACACCTTTTCTCTTTGTATCTATATTGGTAACGCGTTATTTTACGACTCCCTTTTTTCCTAATAATTTCCTATGAAGTTTCCCAGGAAGACAGAACGTAATTTGGTACTAATTATGTAGATATCAGAAACAGTTTTTATTTGGGACACTTCGATTTTAATTAATTATAATTAATTTCCAGCTAAACCTAGAGAGTCAGAAAGAAACCTAGAGTCTTTTAGTCAGTGCACATCAGCAGATCATCTAAACATGCACACATGTGAAATTTGTTTACAGGCAGGCATACAATTAATTATATAAGGGGAATAAAGTTTCCAATAATTCATTAATATGTACTTGTTTCCTTTTAAGGTATAAGAAACATCCTTGGACATTATCAAGCAAATATTCTGAAAATACAGACCCATAAACTAAAGTGTTGCCACTATATTGAAATTACTGAAAAGACATACAAGCATTATACTGGTTTCACTGAAACAAGATAATCTTTTAAATAACAGCATCTGTTTATATTAGTATATGGGGTGGACAGGAACATCTTACAATATATTGGAATCTAAAACAACAACCCTGCAACAAATATTTTCAAAGACTGTTACGTTTTTGTTGAGACTGAGCCAGCGAGCTATTGATCCAACTCTGTGGTGGCTTTTGAAGTTTGTGGTTAGATTGCATTATATATTCTGTTATTTTGTCCATCCCTGTATGTATAAAAAATTTACTCCACAACGAAGCACTCGTGGACCCAAACAAACTTTTCAAAGTTGATGGGGAACAACAACAAAGGTCTTAGCTGCTGCCGTGTTTTCTGACAGACTCCAATTGCCCTCAGATAAGCTTTGCTTTGTAAAGAGCTGCTATTTTCAAACCTGGATCTGGCCAGAAACAGCTGCTCACATTCTGCAGGCTCCTGTGTCTGCTGTTTTTCTTCCCTCCCATGAGCCCACTTGGTCTCGTGTGTGTCAGCATTCTCTGTCTCTCTGTCTGTCTGCCGCCGTGTCCTCCTCCCCGCCGAGTGAACGGGAAGCAGTCACTTGAACCTGATGGGATTAACAGGAAACCAGTCTGTGGCACTGGGCTGTTTTGCTGCCAGCCAGATTCACTCTTTAGTGGATAGACTGACAAATTGTTTTCTTATGTTGATTGATCCCTGAATCACAGCTGAATATGTTTATCTATCAGTCATTTAGTTTTCTTCCGCTCAGGACAGACTGAGGGGGAGAAAAAAGAGAAAGATGACAGATTGCACTCTACAAGCAAAGACAGGCCCAAACACATGATGTACTGTAAATGATATCTGTCCAGGTCTACACATCAATCCGTGCAACTGAAGCAGTTTAATCCATCATTCTTTAATTTTGACCCTGCCATGGAAGAGGGGTTTCCCCCTTGCCCTGTAACCTGACCTGGCAACTGGAACATCCAGCATCTATTTCTAACAAAATGACAACCATCTGGACCTTCTGTCACTGCGGCAAAGCATAAACGCCTTTTCCAGCATTTTACTAAGAGAATTGGCAAAGGTGTTTAAAAGATGTTTTAATGTGAGGAGGGCTCTTGGATCCAGTTTAATCCCTTCCTTCCTGTTTCCCACAGAAAGCCACAGGAGCTGCAGGAGGTGCCATACCCAGACGGAGAAATGGAAAAGTGTTTCTAGGTAGGTTAGGTTTGCCTGTCAGTTAGAGGCAGTGGTGACAGAAGAGCTCAGATCTTTAACTTAAGTAAATGTATTAATACTACTATGTAAAAACACTCCATTACAAGTAAATTCCCTGCAATCATAAGTGGAACAGAAGTATTGACAATAAAATGTACTTAAAGTTTTAAAAGTAAACCATATGCAGAAAATGGCCTGTGTCTATATGATATACAGTTAGTTTGTAGTAGTCCCGTAGTTCCCAGCATCTTAAGGGTTTCATGTTAATGTGCTGTAAATCTGAAGTTCTGTTACACAAATTTGTACTTATTTTTTGTACTTTAATTAAGTTAAAAAAATAACTACTTAGTATAGCTGTGAGATAAATGTAGTGGAATAAAAAGTACAATATTTCCCTCAGAAATGTAGTAAAGTAGAAGTAAAAAGTAACATTAAAAAGTTCCTCAACCTTTTGAATTGATGTAATGTGTAATGAATGTACTCATATTTCACCATTGGTTAGAGGCTGGACTAAACCCCTCTTGGCCACTGATATTCCCATCATAGCTAAAAACAAAGTCAAACCTTTTGGTGATAGAAAAAAGGTGCAGCTTTAGATGCACTGAGTTGGCGTTTTAAGTGAACAAAGTGTGATTTGTGTGGTCAGAAGCGCTGCTCTCCACCCAGAAAACACTCTCCATTACAAGTTGGTGTTGTTGTTTGTTACACTGTGGTGACCCGCCAGCTGCCCCTCCAATCGGCCTTTACCCAAAGCATCAGATATTTCCATTGATGACCCCTCCTCCTCCTCCTCCTCCTCTTTCTTCTTCTCCACCTCCTGTGCTCCAAATATAACCCATTTATTTGTATGTGTGGTTGGTAACTGTTCTAAATCAAAGCCTCTTCCTCCTCGATGTGGGGAGGGGGTGGTTGGTCAGCGGCCTCTCAGCTGCCACCACCTGTCAACCTCCCTTTTAGGCTGACACACGTCTTCTGCTATGACGTTGCTTGGAGAGAACCAGGTGTCTGTCTCCCTCCTTCTCACCCTCCCTCCCTCCCTCACTGCTGGCCTGGCGGGGGAGGAATTCCTTCCACTCAGCCTCTATGTAATTGATCCAGAGTTTAATAGACTTTTTTATCCGTTAGCCTTCGATCTGACTTGTGTACATTAGGTCAACCCTCTAGCCAACGCCTGACTCTCTCTATAATAATTTGTCAGACTCTTCTTAAGTGCTCCTTCTCTGGGATGGTTCTTGCTGTTGTCCCTTTGGGATGTTTGAATGACAGCGGACATGTCTCTATGCGCTGTCATCTCCATACCAGTCCAGTGATCTAATCAAGCCGCTAGCTGGTAACGTCAGACGTTACAATGAAAGCGATGTCAGGGATAACCTATGATCCTGTTTCTCATGAGTCATTACATTAGGCTGGAGCGGAGGACAGACAACTCAATATTGAGAGTGATTTAAGAGAAGAGGCACTCTCTAGATTTCCCTTCAAAAATATATTCTTATCATTGTTTTTAGAGCTGAAATGATTAGTTAATTGAACAATTAGGCGGTCGACAGAAGATTAATAAACATCATTGTTTTATCAAAAAGGCCAAAAATGTTCTGGTTCCAGTTTCTTCCTGACGATGTGACGCCATTCTTTGTCTTGATTGTAAACTAAGGCTGAAACTAATTATTTTCATTAATGATTATTCATTTATTCACCAAATATTTAAATTTATATATTTATATATAGAACAGAAGAAACAGAAAACTAGCTGGAACCAGAGAATATTTGGAGTTTTTGCTTTAAAAAAATGACTGAAATTATCAAAATAGTTCATTTTCTTTTAATTGACTAATCAATTAATTGACTAATCATTTCAGCTCTATGGAAAACAAAATGTCTTGTGATTTGGAGTGTTTGGACTGACAAACTAAGATGTCATCTCGGGCTTTAGGAGAGTGTGATTGACATTTTTCACTATTTTATGACAATGTATAGACCAAACCATTAGTCGAGAAAATATGAAGCAGATTAATCAGCTAGGTAGTTGCAGTGATCAATATTGAAATGACGGTGCCATAGCTGCACAGACCAAGCTATCCTCAGTACTGCTCGGTGACTCTATAAGTTGCTGGTGATAAAAGCATGTGATAAATGCCTAAATATAGCTCTACATGAATTGTTTCTGAGAGAAGAGTCATCAGCTTCGTATGAAGTCATCCTGTTGTTGTTGTAAAAAAAGATGCCACTGATGGTTTTCTTGTTTGTTTGTACTCGCTGCAACCGTAGACTGTTATGGTATTGACTAAATGAACATAGCAAGAACATAAAAAAATCTGACCTCACACTCAAGAGCGGAAAAGAACAAAACATAAAATAAGGACCAAACCCGTGATGTGCTCACCAGGTAATGTCAAATGTTTACTTCCTCTCCTGTAGATTTAGAGCTAAACCGTGATTTTAACGGAGAGGACTTTGAATATGAGGACGAGGCCAAGCTCGTCATTTTTCCAGACCACTTCGAGATCCCCTTACCAAATATTGAGGAGTTGCCCGCTCTGGTCAGTGAGTCGCTGCTGCACGGGCTCTGTGTGTTTCCATGCATGTTGATGGGAGGGTGCACTCCGTGGTTCCTCAGTCACTGAACCGACAGGTTGGTTGTTCTTGTCTCGGAGATCCGCAAAGCCTGAATCCATTAATTTGTTTAAGTGTCATGGTAACACATTTTAAACTTTGCACTAAAGAATATAATTTGTGGAAGCTCAGAGTTTCCTCTAAGCTACTCTCTTTTGCCAAGAAAAGATTCTGGGGAACCACTGGATGCACATAATATACAGGTATCAGGTTTGACACTGTGTCTGCTTGCACATAGTCTGCTTGCACATACCTTTTTACGTTTCTTTCTTTGTTTTTGTTTGTTTTTAGAGGTTCTACGCTGAATGAGGCTTGCTTTTGGCATGTCATGGGGTTTATTGTTCCTTTTTTTTGCATGTGTTATTTAATTTTGTGGCTGTACAAACTGAGGCAACACCTGCTGACTAGCCTTCTTGTTTTAAAATGTTTTGCATGGTTTGTTTCTGCACTACAGTAGTGCTGCTCTGTTTTCCTTAGCTGGATCAATCGCTTCATGTTTTTCTTCACAATGTTTTGCATAGATCTTGCATGTCGACTGTTGTCGTTTTACCGTTATTGACACGTTTCACTGATAGAAGTTCAATGTTTCTACAGAACTAAAAATAAGAGGGAGATGTTCTTAATCCCTGATGTTTTCTTTTAAGAAGGTTGATGTATTTTCAAAATGACCTCAGTCCCACCCACTTCCACATGTTAATTCTGTCTCTACTGTTTCATCTGACGCCTCCTCAGGTGACCATCGCCTGTGACGCAGTGCTCAATGCACCATCAGCTTACAAGAAGCAGGAGCTTGAATCCTGGGAGGAGGAGATCCAGGTGTCCAGACATGCCAGGAGCCTCAGACAGCTGGATAATGGGGTCAGGATCCCACCTAGGTAGGATAGGCATCAAGCCACATTGATACACGGCTGTCACCTTTATACAGTGGGCCTTAAATTATACAGCTTAACAGTTTAATTTGTGTAGCCACTTGGACAGTGATAGATTCTCAGCTGGTTCAGTCTAAAACACCTCTTCGGGGTTTTTCCTCACAGCAGTGTGTTTGTTAGTGTTCAAATAGTGTTCAGTTTTCTTTTGATTATTGCACACAGTAAGTTTTTCTCAAATGTTGTATACTCCACTCAAATAATATGCTGGTTGCTGTTTATGCAGAAGTGAAATGTTGTGAAGTACATGCAGTCCATGTGCTTGTGCACATCTGCTTTGCAGTGGATACATGCAGATCCACTGCAAAGCGGTAATATTACTACATTACTGCCTGACTCTTAAAGTACTCATCTATTGTCAAATATTTTGTATTAATTTGCTGTTTGTCTTTTTAATCCAATCTTTTAAAAGTTACAATGTTCATCTGTGGCACAAGCACAAACAAGAGTCTCTGTTTCTTTGTTATCAGCGGCTGGAAGTGTCAGAAGTGCGAGATGAGAGAAAACTTGTGGCTGAACCTGACTGATGGAGCAGTGCTCTGTGGAAAGTGGTTCTTTGATGGGAGCGGAGGCAACGGCCATGCTCTGCAGCACTACAGAGAGACCAACTACCCACTGGCTGTCAAATTGGACACCATCACCCCAGATGGAGCAGGTCTGAGACACATGGCATGGTTATCTAAAGTGCTTGAATCCAGAATCCCAGTTATTGCACGGTGTTAGTCATCGCTGTCCTTTAAATTTTTTTTGTTTTTAGCTTTTTCAAAAGAGTCATATTAAAAATTGGGGACTAATTGATCTGTTGGTTTTAGATGTCTACTCATTTGAGGAGGAGGAAGCTGTGTTGGACCCCCACATATCAGAACACTTGTCACACTTTGGAATAGACATGCTACAGATGCAGAAAAGAGTACGTTGTTTTAGCTGTCCAAAAACAAAATGACAAAACAAAATGCAAGGCTTCCACAGTAAACGTTTCACACCGAGTGCTCTCTCTCTCTCTCTCTCTCTTTCTCTTTCTCTCTCTGTGTCTCTCTCTCTCTCTGTGTATCTCTTTCCCTCTTCAGACAGAAAATGGTCACCACACAGACAATAACTCCCGGCCGCGGGTCAGTGAATGGGAGGTGATCCAGGAGTCGGGCATGAAGCTCAAGGCGGTGTTTGGTTCTGGTTACACAGGCATCAAAAACCTGGGCAACAGCTGCTACCTCAGCACGGTGATGCAAGTCCTCTTCAGCATCCCAGACTTCCAGAGGATGTGAGTATGCTGTGATGAGAATTAATTTAATGGAAAACATAATAATTTTTTAAAATGAGATAAAATACATCTATCATATAAAATACATATCTATTATTTTTCCATGTACATACACACATATATCATAGCACTTAAATCATAGCACTAACGGGCCACAACAACAAATTTCATTGGCTGTGAACACTGACACGGTCAGTGTCTGTGTCTTTGACCATCAGCATTGTAACAATAGGAAGCAGGCAAAATATATGCAGCATAGAAAAGGACTTAACTTAATAATAACAATCACATAAGCTGTTAAAATAACACATTACTGGTATGTGGTACTAAGTATTAGGTTGATGCAGGTATAACAGCATTTGTCAGCTACCAAAAAGAACTTGCAACCAGATACTTGATAAGTGAGTTTCTAAGCAACATGTGACACAACAGATGGCAGATCCACCGGTCAAATATTTGATAATGTTAAATCTAGAAATAGTATACCGATCATTGACAAATGGCATCAAGAAAGAGAAACAGCAGTCATAATTTGAAACCAACTCATATGGACATGATGAACATCCTAATATGACTCACCTGTGTAATAGTTTGCTGTTTAAGTTACGTCGAGGTTAAAATCAGTTTTCATGAAGTATTTTTATTCTGTCAACTGGCTTGCTGGTAATTATTGATGGGAATTCTTTTGTTTGTTTGTTAATTGTCTAGCTCTGGATTACCTTTGGAGGTAAATACAGAGTATACAAAGACAACTTTATGTATTTAAATAACTAACATGGCCACCAGCAGAAGGTGTTGGTATCTTCTCAGTCTGTGTGGTTTCCCATATGCTCCATCTGAGGTGAGCGTGTGACATGTATTTTGATCTTTAGGTATGTGGGTAATCTTCAGAGGATATTTGACTATTCACCCCTTGACCCAAGCCAGGACTTCGCGACACAAATGTAAGTGACTCTGGTGTTACATAATGCCAAGTGTTAGAATACACAAAAAAGTGAAGGCGTTTTCCAGCTGCTGCCATCTCTGTGTCAGGAAAAAAAGTTGAAAAATGTCTGAGGCTTTATAATGAGAAATTATCTTCAAATGTGTATCTTTGCTTGAAATAACTACAGTACCAGTCAAATGTGTCAAACCTTTGACTGGTACTTTATATAATGAAACGGCCGTTTTATAAGAGGGCCAAGTCTTGTCTGTGAATCGTAATTTGGCTAATAAATAATACATGTGTTGTTGGGTGAAAGCCTTTCCCCCCACATGACCTGGTAAATACTTAAGTGTATTTTGTCATGTAAGCCAGTGTGTTGCAAGAGTCCAGTCAGATGCTGGGGCCTTAATGAAAGGTAAGAAGGGTCTGAATATCACTAATGTGAAGCAACAAACGTTTCATATTCAGGTAAACATGTTTATACCCATCACTGTTTGTATTTGATATAGGCTGTCAGCACAAATCAGGTCATTTAGAAAGAGAATCTGTCTCCTAATGCGTCTGGCCTGTATTGATTAAATATGACCTCTTCCTTAAAAGCACTGAAGGCAGAGCAGGAGCATTAAATAAGATATGATTAACCTAAATAAATAAATATATAACCCTGTGTCTTGTTCTTAATACAGATGATACCACTGTGCATAAATAAGAAAGTACAGAGAGATGTTGATGTAAAAACAATGCTCAGCCTGCATTAACAGTTATTTACTGCTATAATTGAATATTATGCCAGTTTTATTAAAATGGTTTGAATATTTTTTTTATAAGGATATTGCATTCAAAGTCAACTCAGTGCTCAGTTGTACACGTGAGATATTTTGCTTATCTCACTTTCATACTTCTTTATAAGTTTAAAACAACACGAGGCTTACATGAATCTAAATAGAAACCTTTATCATACTGATAAAGTTAATATGGGTTAAGTCACTGCCCCCTACAGTTAATGTTTGGTATGGTAAATTACAAGTCATGTTTCTATATAGGCTGTCTGTGTTCTGAAGAAGGATTATAGAATATACTGTTCTATGAATAAATGATGTACTAATTATTTAAGTTAATAATTATAAGAATGTGGAGAATTAGAAGGATTTAGGAAAAGACGGCAGTTACAAAAGTTATGTATTCCTGAAAGGAATGTTACCATGGCAAAAGAGCTGAGTTCGAACTGGAGCCAGCTTTGTGAGACTGAAAAGTCAGGGTTAACAAGTTAGCTGCTTCGAGAAACAGGCCCCAGGTGTATCGTCTGAAGGTTTTGAAATGTTTTTCCTGACGAGTGCCCTCTAGGTGTGGCATCCAAGATATCACTTCGAGGAGACTAGAACAAAACAAAAAGACTGACTGATATGTTGTAATATTTATGCCTTTGTTTTTGTCCGACAGGGCTAAACTGGGACACGGACTGCTCACAGGCCAGTACTCCAAACCACCCATGAAATCTGAGCTCATTGAACAGGTGATGAAAGAAGATTACAAGGTATTAAACTGGGTATGTCCAGCTCCCAAACTGGGTCCATAACCAACAGAAGCATGTTAATACTGAGTGCTAGCAAAATTTGTCTTTTACATTTAATGTCCAAACTGTTAGATAGTTTCAGCTTGTTAGCGTGATGTTTTCCAAATTAAAATATAACTTTTCATAATGCAGTTTAACTGTTATTAATACAATTGAGCTTCTTTTTTTTTTTTTGTAACTGTTACAGCTGGAGATATGTTGATCGAAACAAATGGAAGACCTGATTTTGAAATACATTGTCAAGTTTTCTTGTGCTCTGAACTTTTTCCTGTGGTCTGAAAATGATATTGGCCGCGGTCCCAAATGTGCAACTCAAATTGTTTATGAACACAGCTCCAGCCAAAGCAGTGTTGCTTTTAATTCCCCACATTATTGCTTCATTTTGTCACAAATATTAGCTCTGTTAAATGACTCTTGTCTTGTGCTTCCTGTCATCTCTAAAGTTCTTGAGCATTTTGATTGATTTATTTGGTTATTTGTTACGTTGTTTTGCTTTACACATTTAAATGCACACAATATGAAATCATTGCCTTTTCAAACACGTACTAGACAGCTGCCAGGGAACTGGGAGAGGAAAGCCATTTAAAGATTAAAGCATAATGGGATCCAGCACTAGGTCTGTAAGCTCCGGGCTTCTTTCAAGCCTTACCAGCCACAGTAATTGATAGGGCAGAACTGTGATCCTGCACTTCCTACACATGTGATGGTAGAATCCAGTTTAGATACATATTGACAGCTGGGATGAAATGGGCGGAGGGGCTTAAGTTGGCATGCTGTAGTAAGTATGTAGTATGTAAGAAATTATCACCCATTACAATTACACAATTATTGTCATTAAAAATGTTCCCCTGATCAAAATGACATGGGAAACCTGTTGTTTGGCTATATTTGGGTACAGATGAACTAGAGTGTGTCAAAAATGACATATGAAGACTTATAGATGCCTTCATCCTTGAGTGTTGAGTGTTTTGAGCCAGACACAATTTAATTAATTTTGTCTCTGCTTAATAGACTCCGTCCCTTTTTTTTAAGCCATTTTTAATAACTGATTTAAACTGTCTTTTTAGTAAGACATTTTTTATCCAGTAGCTTAGTGAGGAAGAAATTTGTAGCTTATCTTGTAGCCAAATTCATTTGGGAAGCAGTGATGCCAATTATTAATCTTTGTAATGTTTTCCTTTCTGCATACTAAACGTTGAGTTCAAGCCAACAGCTCTCTCTGTGTTGCTTAGCAGCATCATGTTTGATCACACTCAAAAAGTCTCTTTACTTTTACTTTACTATAGATTCACTGGTAATTCTCCTGTACACAGCAGAGCCTGGTACAAGCAGACCACCTGAGGCTGCTTTCAGTGTGTATCTAATTTTCACCACTGGTCTGCTTTCCTGTCTTGTACTTCCCACTGAGACAGGTGAGTAGGCATGCACAGTCAGTGTGTGTGACGCCCAGATGTTGTCATTGCAGCACCAGCAGAAGGGCGTCTCTCCTCGAATGTTGAAGGCCCTGGTCAGCAAGGGACACCCTGAGTTTTCCTCCAACAGACAACAAGATGCCCAAGAGTTCCTGCTGCACATCATCAACCTGGTGGAGGTGAGTGAAGCTAAACCTCTGAGCAGGTCAAAATATTCAAAATAGAGAGGTGTAAACAAACCACAGGCATTAGACTGTTTATGTGGAGAGGTCCTGTTGTTAGGCATTTGACATGAGAAAAACATTCATACCTATGTATGCTGTTCATACCTGTTTTGTTGATAAATCAAGAAAATATTAACGATAATATATTGTGCACATTAACTAGACTTGGTCCAGATTTGTCATGTTTACAGAATTACTTGTAAATTATTATATTGACATAGTTATTTATTATTTGACATTTTGGTCAGCATTTTTCAATCTGTTTATCTGTTTGTTTGTTTGTTTTTTGAGAATTTGGTGTATTGTACATTGCAGTATGTTGTTTAAAGATTTTCATACTCTATCAAAGGTTAAGAAGGAACAAACATGTCCGTTTTTGCTTGGTTGGTCTCTTCGTCCAACACGTTTAGTCAACAGCAAAATATTTTCACAAATACTTCTCAATGTGCCATTACATTTTTATTTGGATGTTGATAATCCTCAAAGGATGTCTCCTTTTGGTGGCTTCCTGACCTTTCATGTAGTTCCACAACCAGGCCAAAACCTCCCCCTTGACCTACAATCTTGCCTGAGACAAGGTATCTTAAAAAGTTTAGTACTTTTAATGTGTAGTTTGTAGTTACTTGCTTTTTCATGGCGACTCATTTGCCATCAGTTGTTATGTTAATATTTAAACTAAGCTGTAGGTCATTCTTGAAATGTGATTAACTATAACTTTGAAGGGTACATTTACTATAACTCGTGTTATGAACATAATTTTCATAAGATGGATGTGTCAAGTTTGGAAAAACACAACAGAAACAGATGCTGCCTGACTGTCCTGATAAATTAGAATTTTTTTCCACTGTGAAATCAAAACATTTTTACAAAATGGCTGGGTTAATCTGACCCCTGACACACATGTACAGGCAGTTGATTAGGAGGGGAGGGTCTGTTTTTGACTAAACACAGCACACGGTCTCCTTGATTGGTACATACAAATGGGGTGCTCTGACGGTGTCTTTCTCAACCAGGATAAATATAGCTCAGTGCTATCTGTTACACAGTGAGGCCAGATAATGCTTTCTATTCTGCCTCAGCTGTGCTACATGCCCTGAATTGGACCCAACACTTCCTCCACCCCATGGTGTTGAAGATCAGCAAAACACGACCAGATTCTCCGAGCCCCAATTTCTCCATCATTATTATTTATTATCTATTGAAGCCTTACAGCTCTGGTGCTCGAACGTGGTTTGTTAATGTCCTCTCCTCCTTTAGTCCACTTGCTTGTTTCTATAGCTGTCTATAACTAGACACTGATTTAGCTATCTAGACATAGATAACACGACTAAAGCCACCACCATCAGCAACATTTTACTCTGTTTATGTCAGCCTGCATACTTGGCCTGAGTTAAATTATAACTTGTTTATTTCTGTAGCTTCTTAGAATAGTAGGGCTGGGTTGCAGAAAGGCTGCAGTGCAAACTGGTGTGTGTGAAATCGCGATGCCATCCTTCATCACGGTCTTCAAATAAACACAGTGTAAACTTCAATGACCCCCACTGTTCATAAGCAGCGAGACGACACAGAGCTGCTCAAAGATAGTGATTAATGTGCCCGTGATTCTGAAAAGAAGTAACACTCTTAGTTATGGAGGGTATGGTTCACTGAGGCGGTTTCTAAATTAAAGAGTTGCAACTACATTATGAATGACTGACCCAGATCTCTTAATACAAACAGCAGTTGCGTTGAAGTCGTGCCAGGAGACTGTAATAAACCACAGCAAAGAATAGCTTATAGATATAGAGTTGCAGGCTGCCATGTGTCACAGACGCTTCACAAGTTCATGGTACATGTGAGGCTTCTGCACAGCTCTTAAGCAGACAATATATATGTATTCTTTTTTAGCTTTTGATGGATATAACGTTTTGGAGATATTACTTGGAACTGCTCAAATAAAATCTGAAATATTCAGGGCTTAGGCCTACTATAAGCAGTATTTGTAACAGCCAGTAGACCGTGGGACACTAAAACCCTCCAGGCTAATGAAGTTTTTATGAGATTACAGGTGCATTAGTGCAGGCTACCAAACAATATCATTACAATGTGAGGGACAAATGGGAGACATGAGCGCATGTCTGCCATTAAAGTTTTATTTGACAAAAAAAATGTAATGTGCAAAGAAAACACTTTATCGACTGTAGTCTTGGAGGAGCCGTATTACTGGCCTATAATTATAAAAAAAAAAAAGTAAATGTCAATATCAGTCTGATATTATAAACTGAAATATTTGCCTAATTTCATGGCTTGACTTTGCCTGTTATTCACATCCTCTTATGTTCCCTGCATGTGTTTACAGAGGAACAGCGCAGGCTCGGAGAATCCAAGTGACGTCTTCCGCTTCCTGGTGGAGGAGCGAGTTCAGTGCTGCCAGACACGCCGGGTTCGGTACACTCAGCGGGTGGACTACTGCATCCAGCTTCCAGCCCCCATTGAGGCAGCAACCAATCGAGGTTAAGGACTGTTTTACACATACACACGCACACACAAAATGTTCAGCTGCAGGAGGCAGCTACAGCTACCTCTGGTCGGTACATCTGGCATGACGCTGTGCTCAGGTGGCACCAGCCACTGGGAGAGTCAGCAGGTCCTCTTCTGAAAGGGCACAGAAGGTCCTGACTGACAGCTGTGTAGTTTAGAATGGAAAAAGTGACAGCTTATGACCGTTTAAGTGTATACTGTTATTACAAATTCTTTGCTTGACGTGTTTCATTATATGAAAAATGTCATGTGCTATTTAAAGGATATGTAACTGCCAACATCACTGTGCCATAGTAATTGTGACAATGTCTGTATAATTACTCTAAACAATTGTGACTTTGGTGAATATCCTGTCAGCAGCATCTTGAATGGTACATGAAGAACTTAAATAACTTATTGATGTTAAAATGCAACTCGTATCACCTTTTTGATTTTATTTTATTACGCTGTGTTGTAGATGTTAACATCATGTTTTTTTGTACAGCTCAAAGTGTTTGTCTTTGTCTTCATTCTGCTAGAGGAGCTGCTGGCGTACGAGGCCAAGCAGAAGGATGCTGAGGAGAACATGCGGGCTCCTCCCGAGCCGGTGAGAGCGCGGATCCCCTTCACTGCATGTCTGCAGGCCTTCACAGAGCCGGAGAACGTCCCCGACTTCTGGAGCTCAGCGCTGCAGGCCAAGTCAGCCGGAGTCAAGTAAGCAAAGGGCCTAAGTAATATTCATAAACTTTCTTTCTTTTAAATCCCCTTTTTCAAAATTGTTGTTGTTTTCCTCTGCAGAACTTCCCGTTTCTCCTCCTTCCCAGAGTATCTGATTATGCAGATCAAGAAATTCACATTCGGGGTTGACTGGGTGCCGAAGAAACTAGGTAACTGTCTGTCACCTTCACTGATTAATGGGATTTAAAATGTGTTTTTCTGGCCTCCACCAATGTTGTGAGTCAGTTATTATGAGTATTTGTAGTGCTGTAAATGCCCAGCAGAGGGAACCATCAAACTTCAATTCTCAAGGCACGTACAGTACAGTAACAGTACAGTAATTGCTTCCTAAGTACATTTTTGTCCAACTCATGAATGGCTTCCCCTGCAATAAAACTACCCCATCTCTCATCCTGTCTGTATTTGTAAAGGGCTGCTGGAGTTAATTTAACGGGATGCCAAGATCCACAGAATTCAAATGAATTTCTTGCAGCATCTTAAATTGCAGAAACTCACACAGACCCTCATGGCTTTGCAAAAAAAATTTGTAAATTGTGTAAACCGATATTTATGAATCAACACAATACAGTGTCACTTACACAAGTGAGAGTCATGCTGCAACTGCATTTAACTCCTCTTAACAGTATATTTCAGTGTGTTCTTGACTTGGGCACCAGAATACAGATTATCAGTTTGGTAGCAACTTCACGCCTAAATCCTCACATATTATGTTGTTGTTGTTGTTGTTGTTGTTGTTATTATTACTATTATGTGAAGTTTTTCCTACAGACCTTTTCACTCCTCAGCAGGAATTGTGAGAGGTGTTCAGAAATAAGTGCATGGCACCACCAATGATTTGATGAAAAACGGCAATATTTAAAAGAAGAGCAGCCCACAGATAAAAGAAAAATGTATAAAAGTGTGTCTTTTAGAAAGCTAACTGCTACTACTCTGTGGGAGCCGCAGCTTCAGGGGACTTGCAGCAAAGGCTCCCATCACCATGCAGGTCAATGCATCCTTCAGTTCATATTTAATATATAATTCTCTCTCTTCCTGTACAGACTTGCTCATAGATGTTCCGGACTTTCTGGATCTGAGCCGGCTGCGGGCCACAGGGCTGCAGGCGGGTGAAGAGGAACTGCCTGACCTCATGCCTCCCATCGTGCTACCTGAAGACACAAGAGGTACAGAGCACGGCCATTTCATACCAAGTATAGTTTAAGGTGGAAATGGTGTATGTGTGTGTGTGTGTGTGTGTTTGAATGCAAATACCCGACTCCTAACTACCGAGGGCATTTTTGGCCTTTCATGTTCAATTTAACAGTCCTCTTATTAATTTTAAAGGGCATTGTTTTCCCTGAGCACATTTTCCAGATAGCCACAGATATTTTGCATACTCTATACATGAAGTGTACAGAATATTAGAAACACTTTTCAGTATGTGAGACAGTATAAATCAAAGCATTGTGCCAAAGCTGATGCCTCCTTTTGAAGGAGGTGTAGGGTATTTTTGTGACAGAGACAAATGATCCGTGAAATTGTCTCTAATATGATGTTCTGCTCAACGCCACCCAAGTTTTCACTTAAGGGCATATTGAATGTGATCCCATGGGAAAGGCATGCTCAATCAATTACTAAAAAGTTGTTTGTGTTCACAGTGTGGCTAAGCTTAATAAGTTATAATGATTTTATGAGATCCCCTTGTAATGCACTTCCCTGGGCTCTGGGAATAACCTACTAGAGGCTAGCAAATGTGTTTGAAAACACAAGCAGTATTGTTACTTTTCCTGAAACTTGAAGCATCGGACTGTTTGCTTAGTGATATTTCCAGTATTACATACTGTGCACTTGAGCCTCATTGTCTGTCTGTTTCTCTTCCTAAAGGCCAAAGCTACATCCTCCCTTCTTTTCTTTGTTTTTCTTTGTCTCTGTCTCCTCTGTGATTGTAATTCTCATTCCTTTCTTCCTCCTTCCAATGTTTGCAAAGCTACATCAAGTTATCAGTGTCCTCCTTAATATTTTAGCAGGCGTGAAGCACAAAGTGTTCTGTACCGTCTCGAGCTCCAAACACAAACACAAAAGGGTCCAAGGAGCAAGGACATAGTAACATCTGCAAGCCAGCCTTTGCTGTACTTCACACACACTGAGGGTTTCTTTCTGAGAACTTTACAGAATAATTTATCCAGCTGCTTCTTAGGACAGGAAACTCAGGACAAAACTAAAGTCTGAACATGTTTGTTTGTGTGTGTTTGAGTATGCCTTAATATTTCAGCGCTGCACATTACGGCTGCTATCTCAGACCTCCAAACGCATGAGATTGGCTTCTTGGCAAAGTGCAGGATACTTAAACCTTTTCAGAGTCTCACACATTAAAGCGTCCTGTCTTTGAGCAGGACTACCTTGCTTAGACAGCATTGCATATCTACGTCTGACAGCAGCAAGCTGTGCAGCTATCATAGACAGCCACAGTAAAATCGATGCAACAAAATTTGTGCAAACGTTTTTGGGATGTAGAAAGTTTTAGGTGGTAGAGTAATTAAAATCTCTATTTTGCACCATTGACTTCCGTCACAGCTTCCCTTTCCGCAAGTACCAGTTTGTAAATCTTACCAGTTTGTAAACTGTGAAATGAAAAGAGGTCAGAGGAAATGATGTGCTGTTTTCAATACATTTTCTGATTTATTTATTTATTTCTCATTTATATGATGGGCTTTGTTGGTTGCAAATGGCCCATTATCCCCCAGCTGGCATCAGCAGTGATTAATCATTGGTCACCCTTCTTTCTCCAAAAGGCTTCAGTGCTTCTCATTGATTACGCAGCGCCGCACAAATGTGTTTTCCTGTATGCTGCTTGAACCACATTATTTCTCATTGGTCTGTGTATCATCCATTCACTCAACTACTTCAGGCCATTAAGAAAATTAAAGTAAAAGAAAAATGTGTCATTGCTTTTTGTTATTCCATTTTTCTAAAGCACAAAACAAACAATTAAAAACTGCGTAAACCATATAAGATATTGTTTTTTAGTTTTGGCGTCTTTGCTAATCAGATGGTCTCCGTCAAGATTCAAATGTAAAAATTCTTTTTTCAATTACTCTAAATAAACTGCAAATTATCGACTCATTATTTAATTGCAGGTAAAAAGAGACATTAAAAACAAGTACAAGTATTCTTTTGGTCTTTATGTGCATATAATTGTTGCACAATACATTCAAATAATTTATGGCTCTATGGATGCACCTCCTGATGATATATTCGTGGCATACACTGCTAAGATTTCACTGTCCAGAGTAAGAGAATTGGCAAGGCAAAAATCCAGCATATTTGATAGAAGCAGGACTGGCTCAAGTTGTGACTACATTGCTTGGGGAACAGTGGGGACTGATCAGTCTCCTCACTGCAGGTGCTGACAAGGCCCCGGAGTGTTTTCTAAAAACTTGGCTCTAGCCCATCTTGCAGCTAACTTGAAATCGTCCCTGTCTGTAAAGGGACATTCCTAATATGATTTTAGACTTGCACAATAAAGTGAGCCTGTATAATGTTTGACGTGAGGTGACGACTACGGGACAATGGTAAATGTTCAAAGAGTGTAACAACAGCATAATTAGAAAAGAGTCAAAGTCAGCAATCTGATTCAGCATTTTACAGAAATATCTATCTGAAGTTTGCTAACATTAGCCAAAAAAATCTTATAAGACTGCAGGGTGATTTTTATTTCTCATGAATTTGTCATTTCTCAGTTTAAGGTCAAAATATGATTAATTATTTGAGCTGATCTTGTGCTTACATGGTGTAAATTCCTAATTAAATAAAACATATTTAGCATTCTTATAAGGGAAAGCTGCACAGAAAAAAAAAAGGTTCCTAAAACCAGTGATCTTATTGTGTGCCGTCAGCTGAAATAAGTTTTTCTCCTCTTTCAGATAACTCCATGGGCTCCATAGACTGTGAGTATTTCATCTTTTTACCCACTACTATGTATATGAATATGTAACATTTATAGCCATGGAAGATGTAAGTTTGGGCACCAAGAAATTGTGATGAATGCTATGGAGCCATGCCTCCAACCACATACACTTGAGCAGGTGCTGCAGCTGCTCTCTACTTCCAAACAAACTTTTACTTTTCCATGTGGCTCTTCTTGTTTTAGCCAGACTCATTTATCTCCTTGATGAATCATCCCTCGATAAAGAAACCTCCCCAGGGCTGATTCTCTTCTGGTCTCTTTGTTTAATGAGGCCCGAAGAGAGAGCCACCACAAATCTGTTTGGTTGTTTAAACCGGAAGGTTAGCAGTTGCGTTGAATCAGCAACTGCTATGTTTTAGTTATTGATGTTGGTTTGTTGTGTCCCCAGCTCCAGAAATAGACGAGGCGGCTGTGATGCAGCTGGCAGAGATGGGCTTTCCGCTGGAGGCCTGTAGGAAGGCGGTATACTACACAGGCAACATGGGCCCTGAGATGGCTTTCAACTGGATCATAGCCCACATGGAGGAGCCTGGTAAGGAAACATCACTGCATTCAACATAAATATGAAGAGATCATCATGTAAGGTGCTGCACCTTCGATCGCGCATAGCTGCGCTGTAGGATTTAAAGGCACATGGTATTACAGTAGCCAGGTGTACTGCTGGTGACGTAATAAGAACGTGCAGAGGTTGGTTGGGGAAGCATGCTGACTGGACTCTATTGGTTTCCCAATAGACGATAGGTCATTAAAGAGGGGGGACTAACCTGTGGCGGCATTACAAACAGACGCAAATAAAAGTTTTTATACTTTTTACATCACAGCCTTTATCAGCTTAAAGCACATGAGCACATGTGCAGTGCACAGTGCAGGGTTAGGGGACACTGGCACAATGTAGAACTTTTATGGACTGCTTGTACAGTGAACAGTTATATGAACATGTATTGTGCATCAGTAGATACAACTCTTCTTTTTTTTTAAACTCTGTTTATTGCACAATGCACAGCCATGAGGGATGTACGGATGATGAAGAAAAAACTGTACAGTTTTGATGGACACAGTTTAGACACAAATGTTTCTGGGGAGCCATGTAACACATATCTGAGTGTCTCTCATTTAAGGTGCTACATCACTTCCCTCAACCCCTGAGTGTGATGGCTTTTTCCTACATGCCAGTAGTATTAAAAAGGTTGTAACTGTATATTTGGCTCCAGGTTTGTAGCTATTCCTGCCTGAGACCTAAATTATTCAAGTTTAAACCTTAAAAATATGGTCCCTCCATGCCTTCAAAGAAGTCTGGAAGTCAAGTTTATTCACTCTTGAAAAACTTAAGTCCAAATTCATGGTAAGTGTCTAATGATCAAGAATAGTCAGGACCCCAAGAAATGGAGCATTGTGGGGGGTGAGTGTTAAGTGAGTGTCAATGGTTGAAGGGGTAATCGTAACCCAGAGAAACCAAAAATACTGGTGAGAAATACTCTCAACAGCAGCTACACTGAAAGAGTCACAGTTCTCCAACTGTTTCAATGAACTGAGTCTACAGACTTCAAAGTGAGCATGAGATGTGGGCAGTGAGTTCAAGGCAGTCAACGAGGAAAAGAAACAGGAGATCCTGCTTCACAAGAAAGCCAGTCAGCTTGAATGTGAAGCTTGCAAATCTGCCAAAAACATTTCTGCAGCAAGTACACAAAGCAGAGGCAAGTTTGTTTGGATGGGACCTTGTGAGAGACGCATCACATCAGCAGTTCTTCCATTACAGTTTGCGACTTTGCATCCCTTTGTGTACTGCAGGTGTTTATTTCTGCATGTCAGTGTGTGAGATCATCACCACAAACTTTGTCAGAGCTGACTTCATCTCTCGCAGAGCCACTCAGCAGTAGAGACGTTCCCCTGAGGCGGTGACTCGTGTCACTGTTATTTCCCTGGTTGGCTGTAAAGGGCCTCTACAGTGGAGAGAAATTAGAGCAGCCCCCTGCCTGGTAGTTTTTAAATGGGACTAATGCATCTGCAAAATGGGCTGCATTCAGGCTCAATAAGATCAGTTAAACGGTCTGCCTCTGCCTGCTGCACAAAGGTTACTTCTTCCGTCTCTCCCACATTTGTTTGGTTTCATTACTTTCCCATTAGCGTCACTTCAACTTGTTTTTTTACAACTTAACTTGACACATCATCGTTTTTAGTACCACGTAACATTTGCTTTTGGCTGAGGTGAACGTCTTGAATGTGGCGTATTCAAAGATAGACTAACCTTCAAGAGGTGCATTTCCAAAGCACTGCGCAGTGATTTGAAAGGCGACTCAATTATTATACTGAATATAAAAACTGAAAACGAGGACCAGAATTCATAAATGTATTTTAATAGAGGCTGTGAGGAGATCTAAATAGAGATTTAAACTGTCAGAGTTTATATTAGAAGTGAAATAATAGCAACCGTTTTAACAAGGATTGAACTTAACATGCAAACATGCGCTGTTCCGTTATGTCCTATTTATCTGCCTGCAAGACAGCCTTCTTCCTGTGGCAATGAAAAAACTGTGTTATGGGCAATTGAAAGGACATGAGAGGAGGACGCCGAGACAGAGACGGTAGTGGGAGATAAGTGCATTTTCATTTATGGCAAGGACAGCAATGAAGGTTCTGTTTATGGCCAACAGCAGAGTAATTACAGTAGAAGTGTCCTTGTTTCCGGGTTGAGGTCACTTTTATTTGAATCTGTTTAAAGTGAACAAAGCATTGCTGTTGACAGATTTATTTTTATTCTTATCCTTTATTCTTAGGTGAAGATGCTTTATAAATTGATATAAGATCACGCAATGTTCCTTCTTTAGGGATTCTTCTGAACAGCAGCAATATCAGGGATCTGTTTCACTTTTCCAGATGTTTTTGTTACTTTTTAAAAAGTCCTCACTTAATGATCCATAGTCAGAGATATTTATGAGCATCCAAAAAATGTACGTTTTTTTAAAGAAAATAGATGTTGTACTAACAACATTTTGAGATATGTAGAGACGCCTGAACTTACCCTGTAATCCTTTGATATGAACATGCCACAGGGTCCATTTTTATCAGTATATAGTATCAGTATATATAATTTGATTATATAATTTTAATTGATTGGGTTAGGGATAAAAGGAGAGAAACAGCATCTCATTATTATTATTATTATTATCTCTTTCTTTCTTCTCAGACTTTGCAGAACCTCTCACTCTGCCCTCCATGATTGATCCTGGTCCCTACACCAGTGACAGCCCCATGGGGGCCACCCCGCTGGGCAACTCGCCCCCCGAGGAGAGCATCGCCATCCTCACTTCCATGGGCTTCCCCCGCGCTCACAGCATCCAGGCGCTCAAAGCCACGGTCAGTCTTCTGCCCACTCTGTTCATGTTTGCACATTGTATACTAATAAATACATTTTTTCCCTACCAAGACACCAAGACTTCTTTTCCAGGCAGATCTTGTCTTGTTATAATTTGTTTCTGTCAGCTGATAATTCAAATTAGCCTTAGTACTTAACAACTTCTTCTTCTTCTTCAACACATTATAAGGAGTTGTATGTTTTTTGTTTATCAACCTCGTTTATGAGTTTCCAGAAACCTCCACAGCCGCACACAGTAATCAGTTTGTAATAATAGTGATTTATTTTGTTCTAAGGGTAGGGAAGGGCAGCTAGTGTGTACAGTGATGGTCACCATGACTGAAGTGACAAAGGAAAGAGCACCACGTCCAGAAAGAGGCGCTCATTTCTTAGTGTGTGACCCAATAAAGAGTTAAATGGGAAACAAAACAAGTCAAGAACATCTGAGGACAAAGAACCTCCCACACAGTTTGATAAATGTCTCTGGGAAGTGCAGTGCAAAGAACACCACAGTGATAATAACCTGACACTAAAGATAAAGGAAGGCTGTCCTGGTCAACAGAAACAAAAGTGTCACCAGTTCATGACAAAGCAGGATGTTGGCATGAAGTAAAGAGGGCAAAGAAGGGATGAGATGATAAAATCCAAGCTCTGTCAGTCATAAATGGACTTGGCTGGCCCACTTGTGAGCTTTCCCAACTGCAAATGTAAAAGGTCCTACATGTCAGAGTGATTAACGATGTCTGCTCTACATGGCATTTACAAATAGTCCCAGCAACATATGGACGCCGCCGCTAATGCAGCCTTTCAGGTGTGGGAACAGGATCAGCCTCAGTG
Source organism: Nannoperca australis (assembly GCA_036023655.1). Taxonomy (NCBI): domain Eukaryota; kingdom Metazoa; phylum Chordata; class Actinopteri; order Centrarchiformes; family Percichthyidae; genus Nannoperca; species Nannoperca australis. The sequence goes on from JAVQJD010101869.1 coordinate 22,269, forward strand.
ACATGTCGAACCATTTTATCATAATTGAATTTTTTCTTTTTTTTTATGTGAATCAAAGGGAACGCAGCTGGAGCAAATTTATTAGCTCCCCTGATTTCAATTGGCCCCTGATTCTCACGTTTCATGTTTCGTATTTCAAACTGCTCCCTCATCAAAAACAGCCCAGCAGACTTTTATTAGAACACGGAAATAGACACCAGGCTTCCTTGTTTTTCACGCCCAATGCCACCAAACTCCCTGTCATCCACGACGTGAAAAAAATAAATT